>MU665096.1:31890-71159 GCA_026770625.1 Nicotiana glauca
GGGGGTCTGATGACCACCCCCGGTCTGAGATGTAGCTGCTGCGGTAGTGGCCGAGACTGCCTGTGTCAGGCCAGTGCAAATCGATAAAATCTGAGCTATGGCCTCCTGAAGACCCGGAATCACAATAGGCACAGCTGGTGCCTGAGCAGGTGCTGCTGGAGTCTCTACAGCTGGAGGCTGATCCTGAATAGGGGCAACTGGTGGGTCAACTGGAGCTGCCCCTGCTGCTCTGCCTCGACCACGACCACGGCCGCATCCACGGCCTCTAGTGGGTGGCACTGGTGGTCATCTGCCACGTCCGGTAGTACGTGTTCTCGCCATCTGCGAGAGAATAGAGTACAGAAATTTAGTTCTCGGATCAATAAAGTCGCACGACAAAAATTCCAAAAATATGAAGTGTTTCCTAAGGGTTCTTCAGTCTCTCGAGGATAAGTACAGACGTCTCCGTACCGATCCGCGAGACTACTAATAAACCGGCTCATGACTCGCGAGACCTGGTAACCTAGGCTCTAATACCAACTTGTCACGACCCAACCCCCGGTCGTGATGGCGCCCAACACCTTGTTAGAAAAGCCCGACCATTTAACATTTCCATCCCAATTATTAAACTTAAAATTACCAATTAAGCATAAACTCTCATTTTCTTAATAACAAAATAGTGCGGAAACCAAAATAACAGTAATAACAGCCCAATAAATCTGGCGTCGCAAGTCTGAGCCTCTAGATATAACTGGATATCATCCTATACATAAACAAGTCTAGTGCGGGAGTAAGAGAAATGACAAGAGGAGAAAATCGGGTCCTGCGGATGCCGGCAGCTACCTTGAATACTCTGATACTGAACCGAGCAGCAGCAAATAATCCCAGCTAAACCTCCGGGGTCCCTGTATCTGCACACAAGGTGCAGGGAGTAAAGTGAATACTCCAACTCAGTGAGTAATAGCAATAAATAACAACTGAAAGAAAGGAAATCCTGTAAGAACGCTATGCAGTTCCATAAATAACAGTAGGGCATTAACACTTGCTAAATAGGAAACATCTGGTAACAGTCTCCTACAGTCCAACAATTTACCCACACTGTTGCGGCGCGCAGCCCGATCCTCACTAACACTGCTGCGGCATGCAGCCCGATCCGATATAACATATATAATGCTGCGGCGTGCAGCCCGATCCAATATAATATATATAATGCTGCGGCGTGCAGCCCGATCCAATATAATAGTCGAATGTGCTTACTGGGGGTGTGTGCAGACTCCGGAGGGGCTCCTTCAGCCCAAGCGCTATAATACTGCGGCGTGCAGTCCGATCCATATATATATCACTGTGGTGTGCAGTCCGATCCATATATGTATATATATACTACTACGGCGTGCAGTCCGATCCAATATATGTATATGTATATACTGCTGCGGCGTGCAGCCCGGTCCGGTATATATCAAATACCCTCACTATGGGGTCCTTGACGCCTCTTAGTCAATATAGACTTGGCCTCTCGGGCCCCCCTCAGCAAAGACAGGGTATTCAACCCTAGGTGTTACTCATTTAGAGTGTAATTTGCTAATACCGGTTCATATTATGTTTTATAGTTAAGAATATAACTGAGAGTATGTGTTCAACAGGTAAAGTGTGGTCAATTAGCTCAACAGGCTCCCCTAAGGGTTCTACAGATCGACATAAGGCCCCAAATTATGGCAACTAGGCCAAAGTATACGGATATAAACTCAGTCTCAGTCAAGAAGTACAGTAAGTCCTCAATCGGGATGGACCGAGTCCAAATCCCTAGCAATAACATCACCACGCTCATCATACGGCGCGTATCTCATCTCAACATAGCACCACATAGTGCAAATACGGGTTTTCAAACCCTCAGTATATTATTTATAACCATTACTCACCTCAAACCGGCCAAAATTGTAGATCGCCTTGCGCTTTCCTCTCAAATCGGCCTCCTCGAGTGTAGAATCTGATCAAAACCACATGGAATAGGTTATAATAAGCCAATGGGACATAACTCAATTGAAAGAACTCGAAAAACACCCAAAAACATGAAGTTGGCAAAACCCGAGCCCCGGGTCCACTTCTCGAAAAATTACGAAATTTATATTTCTCGAATCCTCGTCTCACCACGAGTCCGTACATATAAATTACACAAGAATCGGAGTTCAATAGCCCCTTCAAATCATCAATTTAGCCTCTCTTAGGCTTCAAGCCCTAACCACCATTTTTTACCCTTAAATTCCTTGAATTATCAGTGTTTAATCCTTGTTTTTATACCATAACAATATTATTTGAAGCTATAAGTTCATACCTGATGGAATCCCTTCGAAAACTCTCAATTATCACCCAAAATTGCCTCTCCCGAAGTCCCAAAATGTTTTCTAACTTTTGAAAATCGAAACCCATTATTTTATTAAACACTCAGCATTTTTCGCTTCTGCGGAGAAATTGTCGCTTATGCGACTCTCGCTTCTGCGGAAACTGTCTGCTTCTGCGGCTTCACCTCAACTCATCCAAAACCGCTTCTGCGGTTAATAGTCCGCTTCTGCGGACTCGCATATGCGGAAAATGTTCCGCTTCTGCGGAACCTCCCAAGTCATCGCCATTTCGCTTCTGCGATCATTTTCCCGCTTCTGCGGACTCGCTTCTGCGAATTAATTTCCGCTTCTCGGAACTTGCTGAACTCACCCAATTTCACACCTGCAGAGAATTTTCCGCTTCTGCGGAGCTGCATCTACGGTCTCCCTTCTGCAGGTGCGGAAATACCTGCTGCAACTCAAAACCAGCAAACTGCAACTCCTAATTATCTCGTTCAACCACCCGAATTCAACCCGAGGCCCTGGGGACCTCAACCAAAAATATAGATATGTTCTATTACGTTATTCGAACTTGTTCCAATCATAAAAACACGATCATTAACACAAAAATCATCAAATCACGACGAATTCAAGCCTAAGATTAACTAAAACTTCCGAATCTCATATTCGATCAAAAATCCAACCAAACGACGTCCGAATGACCTTAAAATTTGCAGACATATCTAAAATCACCTAACGAAGCTACTGCAACTCTCAGAATTCCATTCCGACCCCCGGATCAAAATCTCACCTATCAACCGGAATTCGCCAAAACTCCAACTTCGCCAATTCAAGCCTAATTCTACACCGGACCTCCAAATTCAATTCCGATCGCACTCCTAAGTCAAAAATCATCCCCCGAAGCTAACTGAACCACCAGAAATCACTTCCAAGCCCTCTAACTCACAAGTCAACTTCCGATTGACTTTTCTAAAACAAGCTTCCTTCTAAGAGGCTATGTGCCTTATTTTCAACCAAAACAAATTCAAATACACCCGATCAACTCTAATACTGATATTGAAATATGAAGCAACACAATAAGGGAAAAATGGGGCGGTAACTCACGTAACGACGGGCCGGGTCGTCACAAGTAGTCAAGTACTAGGTCAAATAAGGTAGGGAGTAATGAGAACAGATAAATCGAAACAAATAAGGAAGTACCAGTACTGAGATCTTAGTAAAGATTTCAAGGTCTTAATTTTGGGGCAAATAAAGTTAGTCAATAATTAACGGCAAGAATCATAGAGACAAATGAATAGAACCATTAAAGGAAAAATAATTGTATATCGAAAAACCCTAAATTTTATATAAGTAAAATAGGCAGAAATTAAGTAAAATCAATTAGAAGTATAAAGGAATTATAAATACAGAGATAGATATGCTGAAGCATTAAAGGAAATATACTGAGAAAATAAGAAATCGTCTTAGATCTGGAAAAATCTTGAACACTAGTGAAAGATTCAACAAAAAATAAACAGATTTGACGATTGACATAACATTAAAGGGAACCAGAATGAACCAAAATCTGGTTTGAACCAGAAATCAAAAACCCTAACTGAAAGATACGAAAAATATTTGTACTTACAGATGTTAGGATGAATATAAGAAGTAAATAACCAACATACAAGAGATTTCAAACCAAATATGGATTGAAGCTCTTGAGATCAACTTGACATTTGAGGTGAATCACTTTGAGTAACATCAAAACGAGTGGATGGCGAAGAGGTAAGGCCAGATATGTTAAGGAATCAAGTGATGATTCCATTTTTGGGTAGGAATCAGAGGACCATGGTGACGGCGTTAGGGTTTGACAAAGAGAGAAGGGGAGGAGATGAGAGAACACAAAGGTGGCGGGTTTGGGTGAATGAGTGTTAGGGTTAGGAGTTTGGATAGTTAAAACAAGGGGAATGAATATGGACCGTTGACCTCAAAGATCAACGGTCACGATTAAAGGGGTTCTAGGCCGGGTAGTTAATTGGGTAAGGTTTATTAGGTTTGAACGGGTATGGGTACTGGATATGGGGGTATTGGGTTAGGTTATTGGGCTGGGATAATAGTAGCAGGCTAGGTCCAAAAAATTGATTAGAAAAAGAGTTATGTTTTAAATACCCAATTAAACAAATAAATAATTTATAAAAATAATTAACAAATGATAAAATGCCACTTATATATGAAAATGATTTAAAAATAATTATTTAACATTATAAAAATATAAAACTCATTTTTGTATAGATAATATACTTTGCATATATATGGGTACTATACAAAAATATACAATTCTATCCTTAAAAAATGAAAATGTAACTATACAAAATGCGATTAAAATATTTAAGCACTATATGGGCATAAATAATAAATTTTGATGATTAAATCATTATAAAAATAATATGAGAATAATGATTGGATATTTGTATAATAAGGATGCAGAAAATAAATTTATTTAAAGTCCTTAAAATTGTAGAAATACTTGTTCATGTTTGTAGATACATGTGCACTATTTTTAAGATATATATGCATATTTAAAAATATATGAGGGAATAATTGGATATCAACAACTGCCCCTCTTTACCCGAGAAGGATGGAAGAGTAGTCGGGTAAAGAAATGATGACCGATTTTGACCAAATGGGGTGTTTTGAAAAATATTGGTCGTACTATGGTCTCTGAGCTACGTACATATCCCAAGTTTTACAAGAATCAGGCCGTGTGTAGTTTTGGACCCAAAGGCGAATGAAACCGATGGAACTGTTATAGGAATAACCGTATGTTTTGGTTCTTTTGGGTAAGACAATATCGGATGGTTTTATGTAGAGTTATGAATGTGAATTTGAAATGTAACGGATGTATCGTAGGATAGGTAGCTGAAAAGATCATAGAGTAAAGATGAGTGATTGATGAAAGTCGGTTACATTTGAAATGACAGCAATGTATAAATGGTATGAGCTGAAACCAGAGCGCATGTTGCTCCCGTTTGAAGAACGGTTACCTCCTGGATTTCCTGTAAAACTTAAAACACGATGCATGTAAGTGTATACATTACTGCGAAAATTTAAACATGATGCAAATTCCCGTTGGACCATGAAGGTTGTCTTTGGACAGTGAAGATGACGTCCTTAGACTATGACATCCTAGGTCATGAATCATGAGATAAGAGATTCACAGGCAATGGAATGATGTTCTCAGGCCTTGAGGATGATGCCTCTGAACCATGATGCCTTTGAACAATAATGTGCAGTATTGAGAGATCCTTATACCGTGTCACTCTATGAGTATGATGCCTTCAGATTATGACGCCTTTGGACAAGTTTACCCATAACCTCACAAACTCAAATATATAATTTACTCTTAATTTCATGTCCAAAATCGTGGTCGAAATTTGAAAATACCATTTTTCGAGGTTTTTCCCCTCAACACCAAGTTTCTGTCAATTTTCCTGCTAAAACTATACAAAATCAATGTATTTAACTCAAAGATAACATAAACCACTTACCACATGTTTGGTGGTGAAAATGACACCTCAAAGTTTCTCCAAAATCGGCTCAAGTTGATGAAATGGGGTTGAAATGAACCCACCCCCAATTTAAAAGAACCTTACTCTCTCTAGCATTTCTGCACCTGTGGTAACATGACCGCTTCTGCCTTTCCACAGGTGCATCCCAAATACCGCATCTACGGTCCTTCACCAAGCCTCATAAATCTGTTCATGCTCTACTCCTTATGCAGGTAAGGTCCTGTTTTTGCGGCGTGATGATCGCATATGCGATTCCAATCTAGCCCGGCCACTTCTGCTTCTGCAACACAAAGGCTGCTTCTGCAGCTCCACACCTGCGGACCAAGCCTCGCAAGTGCGATTACACTAGAAGGCAGCAACGTCCTCCCTTCTTCTAAGTCCAAGTTTCATTTGTTAACCACTCAAAATCGAAACGAGGCCCCTAAGACCCCGTCCAATCACACCATCCAGTCCTATAGAAAAATGCGGACTTGCTCAAGGCCTCAAATCATATCAAATAACGTCGAAATCATGAATGACACCCCAATTCGAGATTTATGAACTCTAGAACTTCAACTTTTACATCCGACGGCAAAACCTATCAAATCTCATCCGATTGACCTCAATTTTGCACACAGGTCATATTTGACATTATTGACCTACTCCATCTTCCAGAATCGAAATCCGACCCCGATACCAAAAAGTCCAGTTCCGGTCAAACTTCCCAAAAACCTTCAAATTTCTAACTTTGGCCAAATGACTCAAAAATGACCTACGAACCTCCAAATCCACTTGCAATTGCACTCCAAATACTAGAATAACCATATGGAGATATTCCCAGACCTAGAATCCTAAATGGACATCGATAACATAGAAATACACTTCAAACCAAATTTATGAAATTCTTCCAAAATGTTAACTTCCACAATAAGCGCTGAAATGCTCCCGGGTCATCCAAAACCCGATCCAGACATATGCCCAAGTCCAAAATCATCACATAAACTTACTGAGTCTTTCAAATCTTGATTCTGAGATCGTTTACTCAAAAATTCAATCCTTGTCAATTCCTTCAACTAAAAGCTTCCGAAATACGAATTATCTTTCCAAATAAACTCCAAACTTCCCAAAATTCAATCCCGACCATGCGTACAAGTCATAATGCCTGAAGTGAGGTTTCTAATGACCTCAAACTGGTGAAGGACACTCTAAAGCTCAAAATGACTGGTCGGTTCGTTACTTCTATCAATGCACCACCTAAAAATAGTGAGTGGTATATTCAGTTTAAGATTTTGCAAGGTGGCCTAGTTGAATTGAAGAAATAAGTATCGTGATTAAAGAAGGAATACAAGGATAAACTAGTGGTTTTAAAAAATTATTTTGCTAAGAAATTTGTTGAGGTGTTTGATGTAATTGATTAAATGAAGAAAAGCACATTAGAGGTATAGTAGTACATATTTTCTTTGTTATTTTCTGTTTCTTGGTAGTTTTAAAGCTAATATCATTTTATTTAAATATTCTGATGTAGCATCAACATAACAGAGATGTAAAATAGATGTATAAGGTGATGGTGATAGGAACCAGGATGCGGTCAATGGAAACAAAGAAGGTATACTAGTATATTTTATATTATATTGGAAGTGTGTGTCTAAATGAATCTTTTCTAGTTTTATATGCTAGATCAATATAATTTAGACGATGAGTATAAAACATACTATTTTTAATGCTTAGTTTTTGGCTCTGTAGAGGAATCACAGGATATCAATGAACATGATGCCAATAATGAACATGTGAAATTAGAAGATCTTAATTTTGAAGTGATAAAGGAATGGACTTTTGGTATTGAAACGTGAAGTTGTATCTTCAAATTTTTATTATTTGTATTTTTTGACATACTAATGTATATTTTATATAGCATCTGGTTTTGTTGATGTTGGAATTCCAGTTGAAGATAAATGGTTAGAAATATGTGATCCAAAGGCTCGTAAATTAACTGTTGAGCTTGATAAAAAAATAACAAATGAAGATATTCGATGTGGTGAGATGAGTAAACAGTCATGCGATGAAGATGTTCCAAATGTAGAGGTTTATGTGAAATCATCAGTCGAGATGATTCAAGATTATGAGGTTGAGATGACTGACTCTCAGATTGAGTGTCAGATTCATAATTTAACTTCTGAGGTTTTTAATCAGTCCATAGGTGTGACTCCTATAATGTTGGATATTTGAAAATGTTGTACACCTGAAGATGCTGCAACTTCTTCCTTGCCTATTCAATCATGTTGTGAAGGCGTCCACACTTATGAGGTTTTCAATGTGTCTAGTCAAGAAGATGTAACAAGAATAAAAAAAAATTGTTGTACCTCGTGTTATTGTGAAAGGGGATCATCCTTTTAAAACGTCAATTATAGAAGAAACTCCTGTATCAATTATTGATGATTTTAGTAAGTTTGTTCAAAAAAGGTCAATTCGAACTCGGAAGTAATTTTAGAGATTTCTTTATGTATTGATTATATTTTCTTTGTAATGATAGTTTGGACTATCATATTTATATATTTATGAAATTTGTTTAGAAAGAAGGTGTACGAAAAGAAGGATGATATACTGGAGGAATAGTTTGATCTTTGAATTGCATCTATAGCTGAGAGGACATCGTTTTTTGAACTTTGCTATGTTGGTATAGCTATCAATGACACAGTATGCCAACATATATTATTTTTTTGTTTTGTTTTAGTATCATCATCCGAGTGTATATTCGATTGATGTCTATTTTATTTTTGTATGATATTGATGTTATATTCTACTACCACCGAGAAAACAAAATATGGAAACATAAGGATGACAACTATCGATAACTATTTAAGTTCTGCATTTGAAGAGGTGTACAATAAATCAACCAAGGATAGCATGAATGTAAAAAAATTAGATATTTGACTTGACAAAGAAATTAAGAGAGTATGTGCTTGGGTTTTACATTCTTTGTAATGCTCCTTGTGTTTTGGTTGGTTATGTTGTCATGCCAATCAATGTAAAACATGCATGGCACTGGGTGTTGGTCATTCTATCTTTGCATGATGGCTGCATATACATATATGACTCAATGTGTAATGAACCGGCTGGTTGTTTCGAGATTTATAGCCCTATTTTCTCATTTCCTGCTTTTTTGTGTTTTACCACTGTATTTTGTCTTACTGGGCCAGTTGGTTTAGGTCCCGGATATTTTTGGAGTGAAATGAGACACATAGTCTCTTATGAGAAGATTTAAGTTGAAAGAGTTGACCGAATGTTGACTTATGCGTAAACGATCTCGGATTTGAATTTCGATAATTCTTTTAGCTCCGTTAGGTGATTTTCCACTTAGGAGAGCATCTAGAATGAGATTTCGTATTTTGTAGTAGAATTAGGCTTGAATTGGCAAAAGTTGGAATTTTGCCGATTTTGGTCCGTAGTGGAGATTTTTTTATCGAGGTAAGAATGTAATTCTGGAAAATGGAGTAGGTTCGTGGTGTCATTTCCAACTTGTGTGTAAAATTCTAAGTCATTCAAACGTGATTTGATATGTTTCGACGTCATTTGTGGAATTTTGAAGTATAGAAGTTCTTAGGCTAGAATTGGGAGGTAATTTGGTGTTTTGATATTGTTTTGAGAAATTCGAAGGTTCGACCAAATTCGTATCATGTTATGGGACGTTTTGGTACATTTTATTGAGGTCCTAAGGGCTTCTCGTTTTTTTCCAGGTGATTATATGAATAAGAATGTAGTTTGAGGTGTTCGCAGCTGCAGCTAAGGAAGGCTTGTAATAGAAGCGCAGGTACGAGGCTTGATACGCATCTACGTAACCGCAGATGCAAAAGCATAAGCACAGATATGGAAAGGGTGTAGAAGTCAAGGATCGTAGAAGCGGGCAGGGGCTCCCTGATGCGCACCTGTAGGTGCGTGAGTTTTACCGCAGATGCGAAACTTGGGAGCTTAAGTGGAATCCGCAACTGCGATAGAATTTTCGCAGGTGCTGCATTGCAGAAGCGACAAGGAGACTGCAGGTGCGGTTTTGCTCGGCAGAAGGCATAAATAGAATATTTCAGGAATTCATCTCATTTTCACAATTTTGAGCATGAGATTTGGATATTTTAAGGAGATTGTTAAAGGGGAATTCGAGGTTTATCACTTGGGTAAGTTTCTTGAGCCTAATTATTGTATACGGTAAAATCGGAGCGTCCAATTTCCCATTGTCACGATGCCTCTTAAGAACATCTCAAAGTCTCGAGAAATCGATTGAGGTTCAACCCCGAGGGATATCGGCACTCAACCTCAGGGCAGTACAAACCAGGGGTTATGATGGAAAAGTGGTGAGTTCCCAAGGTGCATAAATAGAGCTGACAAATCCTAGTGGACTAGTCCAAAAACAAATCAAGGCATTAAATGGATGTACCAGCCCCATATCTTTGTAATTAATTCATTTGTAGTACATTGGGATTCCCCCTGATATATAAAGGTGATCCTTGCGATTTGTAAGGAATCCAATGCATAATACTAAATAGACAAGAACATTCTCTCTGCTCTATAACACATTCTCTTGATTTAATATCTTCATTTATTGCTTATCATTGATCATAAAGAATCATCGTCATAGCTCTCATATAGTGGTAGTCCTCCCTTGATCGCTCTAAGCTAGTCACCCAGCTCGACCTCGAGGCCCTATAAATGAGAACTCGAGGCCTCGATCTTCAACTGTTTGGTTCGATTATCATACTGTCTCCAAGCTATAATCTTGATTTCAACATTTTACTTAGCATCCACTGCTTCACAACTAGCATAAAAATAGATCACGTATTTTTAGAACCTTATAATCAAATTTACTTGTTATTACCATTTTTACGGTAAACAGTTTGGTGCCCACCATGGGGCTAAAAATAATAGTGATTATTTTCTTGCTGGTTTACTACATAACGCAAATTATCTTTCACACTTCTTCTTGTCCAAGATCTTCACTTTCTGGTCAAAATGTCTAACTCAGTAAATGAAGGTGAAACAACAATCTTGAGGACCATGGAGAGAATGGTGTGGATGTTCTAGGTGTTGGTGTACCACAACAAAATTCCCGTGGACGCGGTCTCGTGCGATGCCTAACACATCGATATAAGCTCCCACTCTAACAGAAGCGTACATCGGGGAGAGCAACAAGAAGCCCAAAAAACCACAGCTCGAGAGGAAATGGAGGTTAGCCTTCACGTTATTTTTGAGATGTTACAGGCACAACAACTGGCAATCGCTCAGCTCCAGAGTCACCAAAAACCCAAGTACAACGGCCTCACCAACAACCCTTCTGACCGAACAGGCACAGAAAGATCATCCAATAATGGGTCACCAAGCGACCCTACCCTAAAATGAATGCTTGAGGACCTCACAAAGAGGATCGAGTCGGGCTAGAAAAAGATATAAGCCAATGATAATAAGTTAGAGACATACAACTCTAGGGTCGATCAAATTCCGGGTGCACCCCCGCTCCTGAAGCGTATAGATTCGAAGAAGCTTGTACAAAAGCCATTCCCGTAGGAAGCTGCTCCAAACCCATCCCAAATAAGTTCAGAATGACCGAACTCCTAAAGTATAACGGAACCTTGAACCCCAACGAGCACGTCACTGCCTACACTTGTGCAGTAAAGAGCAACGACCTAAGGGACAACGAGATCGAGTACGTCCTGCTAAAGAAATTCGGGGATAAACTCCCGAAATAGGTCATGATGTGGTATCACAACCTAGATCCTAACTCTATAGACTTATTTTCCTTGCCGGTAGATTCTTACATAAAGACATATGCTGGTGGCATCATAGTAGCAACAAGGAGATCCGACGTCTTCATGATCAGGTAGAGGGAGAATGAGATGCTGCGAGAGTTAGTATCTCGCTTTCAAATGGAACGATTTGAACGAATGGAACTACCAAAGTCTCCGACGACTAGGTAGAGCAGGCCTTCACTCAAGGTCTGAATGAACGAAGCTCGGTGGCATTGAAGCAGCTGAAACTGAATCTGGTTAAATATCTCGCCATTAGTTGGTCGGACATTTACCACCGATATCCTCAAAAATTAGGGTCGATGACGACCAACTAGGATCCCCCTCGGGTTCAGTATACCCAAGCAGTCTTCTAGCTTAAGAGCCAAAGCCAAACAAAGAAAGGTACCAGCCATACATCGAAGATAGGTGAAACGCCCTGAGGCGCAACATACACCAGAATAATCGAAGGATGGATCGAGGCCAGAATCCTCGTGGACTCGTCAATAGAGCTAGATTCAATAGGCGCACAGGGCCAGTGGAGGCACCTTGCTTGTCGGAATACAACTTCAATGTCGATGTCTCAAACATCGTGTTCACCATCAATAAAATCGGAGATGTCAGGTGGCCTAGGCCCATACAATCAGATTCATCGCAAAGAAATAATTACTCAGTGTGTGAATTTCACAATACGCACGGCCACAGGACTGAGGATTGCCATCAACTTCGAGAAGAAGTAGCCTGACTACTCAGCAAAGGTCACCTCCGAGAATTCCTCAGCTACCAGGCCAAAATCAGTTCGAGAGGTGACCAAGTGGAACAAAACAAATGAGTCTCAACATGTCATACACATGAATCCTTGATCAGAAGAAAAAAAATATCCATCACTAGAGAAAAGCGAATTGAAGGTTACATAACCGAAGATGCTGTCACATTTATCGACAAGGACATCGAGACTTTGTCTCAGCCTCACAATGACGCACTGGCAATCTCTTTCCTTGTAAATATATTTCAAATTAAACGTGTACTTGTGGTAGAACAGCTCAGACTGCTTAACCGAATCATGCCCGCCTCTCGAGTCCTCAATGGATTCAACATGGCGAGCGAAACAATAAAAGGGGAAATCACCCTCCTTATCAGTGTGTACGACACAACCCAAAATGTTAAATTCCATGTCATAAAAGGAGACATGAGATACAATGCATTTCTCTAAAGGACGTGGATACGATGCATGAGAGCAGTACCATCCACCCTCCATTGAATGATGAAATTCCCAACAAAAGATGGGATAAAAAGCATCTACGGCGAACAACATGCGGCAAGAGAAATGATTGTGGTGCACGATGTGATGCCGACACCAGTAACTCCACCTTCGAAAGAGCCAAAGACTAAGCAAATAGTAAAATAGCAATAACAAACTACATCTTTGGCTAAGCCCAACTAAATTAGGGCTCAAAACACTGCCAACACTAAGTTATGACCGTGTCCTTTTACTTTCAGTTACATTCTACACTACATTAGCATAGGTATCCGACTAAGAAAATCAAAGCACTAATCAAGCTCAAATGCTTTAAGGTTTTAAAGCACACGTTGCACTCTTTTCCTTCAACCCGATTTTTATCCTGAAAAGGGTTTTATCGGCAAGGTTTTTAACGAGGGAACATCTATATGCTACCTAAGGAAAACTAAACAAGTATTCGAGGCTTCATTTCAATCAACCTCGAATACTAGGGGGAATCCCCTTGGAAGATCACCTCCATGGAGAAGCCAAGATGTGCTGAACAATGTCTCGATAGGAAGATAATGTACTGGGCCAAATGATCGAACGAACCGTATCCGTATAGAATAAACGAGACCTTAATAGAAAAATATGTATAATTGTACCAAATAATCAAAAGAATACTTTCCAAAGCATTTCGCATTTCAAAGAAGTTCGGTATTTTTCAAAAATAGCTCTAGAGCTAAAAACGTCCCAGACTCGGGGATTGTTCGAAGCCTGAATGACCTCCGGGTTAAAAACTCCGAATCCATAAGACCTCAATAAGGCAATACCAAGTTTACAAGAAAAGGCTCTCGAGCCAGGAAATGTTTGATGACTTGGGGACTGCCGCCAATAGCTATCCCCCTCGACTTATCGAAAACCTAAGGCCATAAGAACCCAAGTGGGCAGATTCGGTCTCATAAGACCTATATAAGGAAATAACAATATCTATAAGACCTCAAGCAAGGCATTAACAACACTTTTACCAAATGACAATATATGTAAGACCATAAGAAAGGCATGAACCATACTTGTACTAAGTAGCCAAAACTATAAAACCACAAAGGCATGTAAAACTTGTAAGACCATACTAAAGGCATAATCTCCATCTCAAAGTTAAGGCTATATATCGAAATTATAAGACCTCTAAAAAGGCATAACCTCGATATAGACGCCGAAACTACTTTACTTGGGGACTAAAAGGCTTCGACCAAACACAAACGACTACTGTCACAAGGCTATATAAACCAAACTAACGCAACTCGGGGATGCCTAACCGTCGCTACAAAATCACTCGCCTTCAATTACTTCGAATATACTTCGAAAAGAACCGGTTAAATAGGCTACCCTCGACATAGGCAAAATAGTTTCGACCATGTCAGCTCCTAAATACAGGCTTCGAGATACTCAGCCACCGATCCAAACCTCTCGGGATGCTCGATCATCGCCATACAATGACTCGTAATCGAGGTTTTTATCAAACCGTTGAAGAGTCAGGAAAATACAATTTCAAAAAATCCTTAACGAGGGAAAAATAAATCCTATATTAGAGGTCGCATCGACCCACTGATGCCACTTACGTCAGCTCACACAAAAGGTCACATCAACCCAAAGTGTAACAACCACTATCGCCAGCCCACATAAAAGGTCGTACTGACCTAACGTATAAGAGCCTAAGGGCCATCTTGAAATCCAAAAACTTGAGGGTCAAATGAGCTCAAGTCAATACCCGACTCAGAGACTGAACCCAAAATAGTTGACAAAACATGCCTAAGAGCAAGAGCAGAAGAGCCCGAACGTTGGCTTATAGTAAAATATCGTATCGACCAAACACGTAAGAGCCTACGGGCCAGCCCAATGAGCCCCAGGACCATACCATGAATCTGAGGATTCCTTTTAACTCAGTGACCAGTTCATCTGGCTAAAATCAAGGCAAAATGAAATGCAAGAAAAATAAAACCGCGAGGTTTCATTTTATATATATGCACGAGAAAATACAAGATCCATTTGCAACGTACTTTGAAAGTATTATATACTGAAACAAAAAAGGAAATCTACGTCCCCCTTGGGGACTAATGCCCGTCGGCCTCATCCTCGCTATCCTTGTTGTCAGACAGAAGTAACATAGCTCCATGTTCATATGCCTTCGCCTTCTTCACCTCTTCCGAGAGGTCACAACCCCTAGCATGGATCTCCTCGAGGGTTTCCCTTTGAGGTTTACACCGAGCATATTCCTTGCTCCTGCCCTCGCGGTCAAGAGTCCTTGTCAGCTCAGCTTGAGCATCGGTAACGTCCTTCAAATAGACCACCACTTTCTTGTCTACCTTAGTTCGACTTATTACGACTTCAGCTCGGGCATCCACAACCTCGACTTTTATCTTCAAATGCTCATACTCGAGATTTGTAATCATATTTGTTTGTACCGAGCTATTATCACGAGCTAAGCAAAGTTAAAACTCAAAGGAGGAGGCTTTATCCAGACCACCCTTCCCCGCTAAAGGCCAAACATCAGCCTGAGCTTTTAACTCATCAAAATCATGGTTGGCTCGGCCAGATTCATTCCAAAGGTGCTCCAGGTCCTCCTTCTTTTTATGTAACTGAAATAAACGAAAGATTAGCCTCAGGAGCTAGAAGAAGGAACACACACTCCCTCGAAACAAAAACTATCTGCTCCTTTAGGTAGCTCTCATAATTCAAGCTTCGACACACCTCATACTGTAAGCGTGCCAACTCAACTTCCCTTTCGTCACAAAAAATCCTAAGGGCTTTCTCCCCGTACAAAGCTTTTCGCAAACTGGCTTCTCGACAAAGCAACTTAGAATATCCCTCGAAGTACCTTCGATGGGAGAAAGAATTGGCGGCAGATAACCCTCATTTCTTGAAGCACCTTCGATGGGAAAAGAAGATGGCAGTAGAGGAGAAGCTGCCTTTCAAAAACCAGAGATCACGGGTGCAGCAGGCTCAGTCGATACATCCTCTCTGATCCCCAGGTCTGGGTTCGTCTGTCTTTAAGCATCATCGCCCTACAAATACATATCTTGATTATTATTATCATTCTTTAGCCCAGAAGCTGGAAATCCTTCCCCCTACTATGAAAGGGCACGGTCTCACCTCAAAACACTATCTGATGCATACAATAACAAAGTTAGTACGTAAAAATAGAAAGCGCATTTCCAAATGAAAAAAGGGGGAGGGAGCAAATCGCACAACACATACCATGATGTTTTTCTTCCCATCTACCCCTAAACAAAGCTCGCCACTTACGCTCAGCATGTGTCAAGTGGCTTGCCAACTTCCGAGCCCAATCTAGTAGATCAGGGACCTCGCATGACATCCATGAAATTGCTGCAGAAAAGGAAAGGAAGGCACTTTTACGGAACACACCTTCGCCACAATTAAAAAACTATGAAGGTACGAGTATACCACTTATGTGTAAAATCCCATATCTCAGGGAATGGCAGAAACTCCAAAGGGATAATATCAATAGTCTATACTCGGACAAATCGGCTCATCCGCTCCCGATCTTCATCTTTTTCATCATCAACAATGAAAGGTGTCGTTGATTGGCATCGTAAGGTCAGTAAACCTCGATGGTGAAAAGACTGGTACAGCCTGATAAGATGACTAAGTATGAACTCAAGTCCTACCTTCTCCACAAAAAACCTCATCATCAATACTACCCGCCAAAAGGACAGGTGAATCTACGTCAAGGTAACCTAATACTTTCGACAAAAGTTGAGAACAACCCTATCAAGGGGGCCCGACATGAAAGGATCCATGCACACATTCAAAAACCCATCGGCATGGTCCGTGATTCTCTCTTCCGAGGAAGGTATCTAAGTACTACCTTTTCTCCCCATCCACATTCTTTCCTCATCAAATCAAGGTGTCCCTCATATATCAAAGAACTAAACTTCAAGGTATGCTCCCATTAACCCTGAACATTGGGAGACTTTTCTGACGAGAAGTCCCCCTTCGAAGCAAAATGCCCCGAGGCTGGCTTACCTGGCATCAGTGGCGCTCTGCCAACCAGGCAAAAACTGGAGGTGGAACTTTCTCCTCTTTTCCGAACGCAACCTGATGTAGTAGTCATGACTGCGGTAAAACTAGAGAATCGGAGCAAGAATTTGATCAAGAGCGTCAATACTAAAATTATGGAAGACCTAACGTAGGAAAAGAGAACTACACAAAAGAGGATAACTACTGAGAATGGCATAATCTTTTAATGGGCAAAGACAAAGCTATATATGGAAAAAGCGCTAACTATCCGCCTGCCTGAAAAGCAAATTCAAAATACTAGCTAAAGCTTTTATCACTTTGAGAAAATATGTCGACGGGATTGCCTTGATCATTTTATAACCATGTCATACACTTGACTCTGACATACGACGTTTTAAGGGTCAGAGACCCCCACATCAATCAAGCCTCGAGATGGTCGAGGACCTCGACCAAAAAGATGATAGGCTCTAGGAAGCCATGGCATCATCACAAGTCTCGAGATGGTATTTGATCTCGAGGATCTCCACTAAAAAGAAGATAGGATTTAGAAAGTCATTACTATCATTACAAGTCCCGAGATGGTAACCGATCTCGATGACCTCCACCTAAAGGAAGATAGGCTGCAGGAAGCCATTGCCATCATTACAAGTTTTGAGATTGTGCCCGGTCTCGAGGCTCCTCCAAAAAGAACATAGGCTCCACAGAAAGCTATTGCCCTCGTTACAATTTCCGAGATGGTAGCCGATCTCGAGGACCTCCACCAAAAATAAATTAAGCACTAAAAAGAGCCATTCTTACATAAGCTTAACATCGAGGTCGCACATTGATAACTTGGGATTATGAAGCATTTTACACTCCTTCTTGCTTAAGTTTTGATTAGAAATATCTACAAAATAGTCCCAAAGGTTAACATATTGTACTTGATTGTAGGGTTTGTTCAACAAGGTGACAATTTGTCAAAACCAGCTCAAAAATGAGTGAAGCATGCACAAGTACCAAGAGGAATGCCAAGGTCAGTATAACAAGACTAGTGCGGCCGCACACCATTTTGTGTGGTCCGCAAAGAGGAGGTTCAGAGAGTATGCATTTCAGGCAACCAAGCAATGCGGCAGCAAAGTATTTTGTGCGGACCACATTGACTACACTGTGGCCGCAATCGACTTTGTGCGGTCCGCAAAGCCCATGTTCAGAGAGTAAAAGATTGGAGGAATATTTCCAATGCAGTCTGTGGTCCATTCTATGTGGACCACAATAGAACCCACTGCGGCCGCACTCGAGTTTGTGCGGACCACAAAGCCTAAGTTCAAAGAGCATATTATTTTAGCCAAGAGCCTTAGTGCAGCCGCAATACTATTTTGTATGGTCCGCACCTGCCCCGCATGTGTATTTTTGTCCAGAATCTTCAGCCTAGTATAAATAGTTTCTTTTCCCATTTTTACGTCATCAGTTGTATTTTGACGAATAAATGCGCTCGTGAATAGTACTTCTTTTCTATTTTGAGTAATTTTAGCTTAGTTTCATCATTGAATCTTTAAGTAATTAATTATGTTGGGCTTTTCTTCATATATTTCTTTGTTTGCTTCTATAATCATGAGTAGCTAGACTCATTAGCTAAGGTTGTGGCTCAACCCTAGTGTGGGTAACTGATGGGTCTTGTGTTTTAATGCTTGATTGTCTATGGGTGTTTGATATTTTGACTAATTTAGAGTTTTAATGTTGAATTAGTGGTTGCAGACACTAGTTTATGCCTAGTTGACTTTGGCTCTTCTTGAGAAAGAGAGCCTAAGTCTATGAAATTAGTCCAACAAGGAATTGGGGCGTATTCAAGATATTGATAGCCCCAATTAAAGGGACCTAGAGATAGCAATATCCGACTTGAACCTCTATTTCTTGCACAAATTATCATACCCAATTGGTGTTGAGAAAGTCAATTAGGGCAAAATCACTCGAACTACCGAGAAGTATAGAGTGAGTAGAATCGTGCAATGGTTATATCGTAATACCTAAATGTGACAACCTAACCGTAGACTCGAGAATCTGTCAATTATACACCTACGAGAAAGTCGCTTCTCTAGAGCCTTTTAAACTAATTAGGCAATCATCAATAGTTTACTCTTAGCTTAACTTAGCTCAATTTAGCATCATAGTAGTATAAAATTAGAAGTAATATCAAAAACCAATTATGAATAGAAGTGCAATTATGAACAACTACACAACTCCAATTTAGGTAGAAACTCAATTCCAATCTCTAGCTCACTATTGAAATTGATCCTGACCTTCTCGGGTAAAAGCAGCTTCAACCACTCTTGCTACTTTGTAGTAGTACAGGGTTGGCCTCGATCACTTTTTGGCGCCATTGATAGGGAGCTAACAGCTTTGGCTATCTATCTAAATAGTTTTGTGTATTGTTCTTCTTTCCTTCTGTGTTACTAATTTGTGTGAGTCACAACTTCCGTTACAAAACAGCAGAAAACGACAATGACACGCTTGGATATGTGATTGTGGGGATGAGGTAGATGATAATAGAGATGCTGAGGTGCCTCTTGTACCTCAAGCACAACGTAGAGGCCGCCAGGCCAATGCTAATGAAAATATTCCAGACCCTCCCCTGCCACCTCCAAAAGTGGCTCCTCGAGTGCTCCCAAACCAAGGCTATCCAAGTGCAATTGTCCAACCCCGGATCCGAGTGAGCAATTTTCAAATTACTAATGTGATGCTGACATTATTGGAGCAGTGAAGGTATTTAACGGGTGCTCCCACTCAAAATGCGTACGAACATATCAAGGGTTTCGGGGATACCTGTTGGGGGAGCAAGCAAACTAACATGTCCGAGGATGCACTTCGGTTCAGACTCTTCCCATTTTCACTTAGAGAGAAGGCGTTGGATTGGCTTGAACTTCCAAACCATTCCATGACTACTTGGGATGAGTTGGCGGATAAGTTCATTGCAAAGTTCTTTTCACCGGAGCATATTGCAGCATTGCAGGATTAGATCTTAGCTTTCAAACAGGAGCCTACCAAACCGTTGCATGAGATTTGAGAGAGATGTAGAACCATGGTGAAGGAATACCCTATCAACGATATAACTAAGTCCATGATGGAACAGAATTTCTACCAGGGCATCAACACAACAAATCAATGCATAGTGAACTAACTTGTTGGGGTAATTTCATGAAGCCGACTTATGATAAGGCTTGTGCCATTCTTAACAAGATGGCTGTCACGTCCTCCGCTTTGCAAAGTAGAGCCAATGTGCCCCAGGGTGACCCCACCCAGCCACTCATTTGCACAAAGAATTACATGATCATGGGCAGGCTATAGCTGAGTTGACAACAACAATGAACCAACTAGCAAAGGCACAGTTGCAACAAGTTAAAAATCCTCGCCAAGTGAATTCCATAGAGGGTGTCAACATTCTAGTAAAGAAAAAAAGACAAAGGGGTCAACAGAACCAAGAAAGTTAGGATCAATTTGACAATGATTGTGACGGATTCAAAGATGATAGTTATGATTGGCAGAATGAAGAGGTACAATATGTGAACAATTATCAAGGACAAAGGGGAAATTCTTCCAACCAGCAACAATGGAGACCCCAAGGCAATTGGGGCAATCAGCAACAACAAGGCAATGGTAATTGGGGGAACAACAACCAAAATTCTAATTAGGGCAATCAGAACAAAAATTGGAATGAAAACAACAACTGGGGTGGCAACAATAATCAAGGTGGATGGAATAATAAAAATCAAGGAAATTGGGGGCAAGGCTTTCAAAGGCCCCCAATGTACCAACAACCGAACAATCCACTCCCATTTCCATCCCAAGGGCCTAGTTCTTCCAACAATGAAATGGGGAGAATTGAAATGTTGTTTGAACAGATGATGAAAAAGAATGTAGATTCCGATGCTCAGTTGTCTTCCCACAATACTTCTATTAGAAATTTGGAGGTTCAATTAAGCCAAATCTCAAAATCCTTGAATACTCTCCCTAAGAGGATCTACCAAGTTATAAGGTAGTCAACCTGAAGGGTGGGAACAATCATAATATGGCGGTAACTACAAGGAGTGGACGAGGGTGTATGCCTCCAAACAAAAGAAAATTTTGAGTGATGAAGTTGAGTTGAAAGAAGATGACGTTCCTTGGGTAGTTGAAAATGTGATTGATGAGAATCTGAATAAAGAAGTGAGGATTGATATTCAAGATGACGAGGTGGAAACTCAGAACGATGTGAACCCGTGTAGGGAACACATAATAGACATGCCGAAGCTGGTTGTGTCAAAAGCCAAGGCTTCTTTGCCAAGGCCACCTCCAATTTATCCTTAAAGGCTCACAAAGCAGAAAAATGAATCAATTTAAAAAGTTAATTGACATGATAAAGAGCTTATCCATTAATTTGCCTTGGGTGGAAGCTCTAGAACAAATGTCGGGCTATGCTAAATTCATGAAGGACTTGGTGAAAAAGAAACAATCCATGGATTGTTAAACCATAAAGACGACCAACCAAGTTAGTGCAATTGTGCACTCAATGGCCCCAAAGCTAGAATATCCCGGTGCCTTCACCATTCCTTGCACCATTGGGGTGCGGACTTTACTAAGGCTCTACGTGATTTAGGGGTAAGTATCAACTTGATACCCTACTCAATTATCAAGACTTTGGGTATGGGGCACGAGGCCAACTTCCATGAGATTTCAAATGGCGGATAGAACTATGAAGAGTCTATTGGGTATTATTGATGATGTTCTTGTTCGGGTGGACAAATTTATCTTGCCAGCTGATTTGTGATCTTGGATTGTGAGGTATATTATTTCTGATCATATTGGGGAGACCTTTCCTTGATACGGGGAAGGACTTAATTGATATGGAAGCAGAAGAACTCACATTTCTGGTTGGTGATGAGAAAGTGGTCTTTCATGTGTGCAAGTGAACGAAGCAGCCCAACAATTCTAAGGTGTGCTCTTTTGTGGATCTTCTCATGGCAGTGATAGTTTACTATACTAGTGCAGTGATCAATGTGGAGGACCCTCTAGAGGCCGTATTGTTGAATCTTGATGTCAATGATGATGAAGGCCGAGTGGAGTGCGTGAATGCTTTACATGGGATGGGCTTTTACTCTTATGAGCGTAGGAAACTATCTTTCGACCTTGAGAATAGGAAGACTCCACCAACAAAACCTTCAATTGAGGAACCACCGGTGTTGGAATTGAAGTCGTTGCCTCCACACCTCAAGTATAAATCATTATGCCCTAGTTCAACTTTGCTAGTTATTCTTTCCTCTTGTCTTATTAACATGTAGTTTAATGCCACATTGGCGGTGCTTCAAAAGTGGAAGAAGGCAATTGGATATACTTTAGATGATATCTGGGGGTAAGCCCCATATTTTGTACGCACTAGATTATTTTGGAAGATGGTGCAAAGCCATCATTGGAATATTAAATGAGGTTGAATGAAGCAATGCAAGAAGTTGTGAAAAAGGAGGTGATCAAGTGGTTAGATGTCGGGGTTGTGTACCCATTTCTGATAGCTCTTGGACTTCACCAGTGCAATGTGTACCTAAGAAAGGTGGCATGACCGTGGTTGCAAATTTGCAAAATGAGTTGATTCCTACAAAAACAGTCATCGGTTGGAGGGTATGCATAGACTACCGCAAGTTGAACAAAGTGACCTGCAATGATGACTTTCCATTGCCTTTTCTTGATCGGATGTAAGACCGACTTACTGGGCGTTCCTTCTACTGTTTCTTGGATGGATATTCTAGATACAGCAAAATCTTGGTTGCTCCGAAAGATCAGGAGAAGACTACATTCACTTTGCCATATGGCACCTTTGCCTTTTCTAGTATGCCTTTGGGGTTGTGTAATGCACCGGCTATACTTCAGTGGTGTATGATGGTCATTTTTACTGACATGGTGGAAGATATTTCGGAGGTGTTCATTGACGACTTTAGTGTTGTGAGTGATTCATTTGATGCATGTTTGAAAAATCTTGATAGAATGTTGGCCCTTTGTGAAGAAACCAATCTTGTTCTTAATTGGGAGAAATGCCACTTGATGATAGAAGAGGGCTTAGTTCTTGGGCATAAAATTTCAAAGAATTTATAGAGGTGGACAAAGCAAAAATTGATGTGATTTCAAGGCTCCCTCCCCTGTCTCTGTCAAGGGAGTTAGAAGTTTTCTAGGGCATGAGGGGTTCTACTGGTGATTTATCAAAGACTTTTGGAAGGTAGTGAATCCCCTATGCAAGATATTGGAAAAAAATGCCAAGTTCATGTACGATGAGAATGTATGCAAGCCTTTGAACTTCTCAAGCACAAGTTGACCACCACTCCTATCATTACTGCACCTAATTGGAGCCTGCCCTTTGAGCTCATATATAATGCAGCGATGTTGGGTTGGCGCAGTTTTGGGTCAACGAGTGAACAAAATGTTTCATCTGGTGTACTATGCGAGCAATACTATGAATGATGCTCAAGTGAACTACACGGTGATTGAGAAAGAGCTTTTGGCTATTGTGTTCACAATGGAGAATTTTTGGCTATATCTTATGGGTGCCAAGGTCATAGTCCATACTGATCATGCTGCACTCCGATACTTGGTTAAGAAGAAGGATTCCAAAGCTAGACTGATGTGATGGGTCTTGTTACTTCAAGAGTTTGATTTTGAGATTGTGGACCGGAAGGGTAGCGAAAACCAAGTGGCGGACCACTTGTCATACTTGGAGGACGAGGGGAGGCCTCGTGATGACCTAGAGATTAATGTTTCATTTCCCCACGAACAAGTCATTTCGGTGTCGATGAATGGTATTCCATGGTTTGTATACGTTTCTAATTTCCGTGTGACTTGTATAATCCCGTATGAGCTCTCTTCTAGCAAAACAAAGAAGCTCAAACGGGATAGTTTGGATTTATATTGGTATGATCCATACTTGTTCAAAATCTGCACAGATGGTGTGATCCAAAGATGTGTCCCAGAGAAAGAGCAATTTAGTATCTTGGAGGCTTTTCATTCCTTTCCCTATGGTACTAATCATGGTGGGGTGAGGAGAGATTCCA
Source organism: Nicotiana glauca (assembly GCA_026770625.1). Classification (NCBI taxonomy): domain Eukaryota; kingdom Viridiplantae; phylum Streptophyta; class Magnoliopsida; order Solanales; family Solanaceae; genus Nicotiana; species Nicotiana glauca. The sequence goes on from MU665096.1 coordinate 55,807, forward strand.
AAGTTCTTAGTTGTGGGTTTTATTGGACAAATTTGTACGAAGATGCAAGTGAACTTGTGAAGAGGTGTGATGAATGTCAAAGAGCGGGGGGAATTTCGAAAAAAGATGATATGCCTCTCAATACCATTCTTGAGGTTGATATTTTTTATGTATGAGGCATTGATTTTATGGGCCCATTTGTTAGCTCGTGTGGGAACACATACATTCTTATGGCGGTTGAATATGTTTTAAAGTGCATTCAAGCCGTAGCTTTACCCAACAATGAGGCCCGGAGTGTTGTTGGGTTTCTCAAGAAGGGCAGTTTTACAAGGTTTGGCACTCCTCGTGCAATCATAAGTTATTGGGGTTCTCATTTTTATAATAGCGTTTTGATACTTTGCTTGCAAAGTATGGTGTCAGCCACAAAGTTTCTACTCCCTATCATCCTTAAGCGAGTGGCCAAGCTGAAGTCTCAAACAGGGAAATCAAAAGTATATTGTTAAAGACGGTCAATGCAAATAGGACCAATTGGTCAAAGTAATTGGATGATGCTCTATGGGCTTATAGGTCTGCTTATAAGACTCCAATTTGTATCTTTCCGTATCGGATGGTGTTTGGGAAAGCTTGTCATCTACCTGTTGAGTTAGATCACATGGTCATATGGGCTTTGAAGAAGCTGAATCTTGAATGGGATGTGGCAGCAAATCTTCGTGTGGAGTAGCTTAACAAACTTGATGAATTCTGATTCCATGCCTACTCCAGTTCGTCCTTGTACAAGGACAAAATGAAGTACCTTCATGATAAATATGCTCTTGGCAAGGAGTTCAAACTGGGTGATTCGGTTCTCTTGTTCAAATCTCGGTTATGTTTGTTTCTAGGAAAGCTTAAGTCAAAATGGAGTGGACCTTTTGAAATGGTGTTTGTTACTCCGTTTAGTGCACTTGACTTGAAGAACAAAAATGGTGAGGTTTTCAGAGTTAATGGGAAAAGAGTCAAGCATTACTTGGGCGAGATGGATGATAGCCACCTGACGGCGCTTCTCCATCTTAAGTGATTTGATGATAACCTGCATCGTGCCGTGACGTTAAATCAGGCGCCTCTTGGGAGGCAACCCATGTGTCATTCTTTGTTTTTTCTTTAAAGTATAGGATTTATGTTTGGACTGACTGGTTGTGAGATGTTGTAGGATTATGCTGATGCAGTGCAAGAACAAGTTGAAAAAAGGATCACTCTCTGAAGTTTGCAGTGCGGACCACTCATTTTGTGTTGCAGCAATGGTCTATATGTGAGGGAAAGAAATCAATGAGGACCGCGGAAGTGATTTGACAAATCTTAGGACTCTCTGAAGTTTTCCACAGCAGTCGCATTGCATTTTGTATTATCTGCAGTGGTCCACTACAGTAGCGTTGCATTTTGTGCGGTCCGTAGTGGTCAATTTGTCTATGCCTCATGATTCTTAGCACCACGGACCGTAGTGCCATTTTATGCTGTCTGCGGTGGGTAGGTAAGCTGGGCCCCAGGACCTTTTTCTATTAATAGGACCTGAGGCCCTACATTTAATTTTTTCGATACTTTTCATCTTAGAATTAAAAAAACAGTATTCATCTCTCTAAAATTGCACGAAATTAACTGCTAAGACTCATCAATCTTCAGTAAATCTCACTTCTGGTAACTCTAACTTCTTCTTAATTGTTTAATTTTATTATTTTCTTTGAATTTTTTCTCTTTTAGTTCTTTTTCCTTCCCTTCCCGATTTTCTTTTAATTTTGTAGCTTAGGTTAGCTATATACTGTTTTAATTAGGACTAGGTTGTTAAAACACTGAGACAACACTTAGGGACTCATAAATAGGTGAATAATCGGTCTAAAATGAACAAAACATGAACCCTAGATTTGTATTACTGCTGGACACTCAGTGCAGATCGCGGTAGATTTTGTGTGATCTGCGGTGCCCTTGTGCGATCCACAATGCTATTTTGTGCGGGCCGCAATGACAAAGTTATGAATGCTGACATTTGAGGACCACTATCGCAATCGATTTTGTGCGATCCGCGGTACCTCTGTACGGACCGCAATACCTTTTTATGCGGTTTGTGGTGCATAGATTCAAAGAGTGGATAGTCTGAACCCCACCTTTAAAGATTCAAAGAGTGGATAGTCTGAACCCCACCTTTAAGTGGACCGCAATGGATTTTGTGCGGTCCGTGATGGCCTCTTTCTTGCCACACTTCATTTTATGTGGTCCACATTCTGCAACCATGAACTGTCTGCAACAAATTTTTCGACAACTTTGCATCTTATTGTTTCTACTGATACTAAAAAACCATAAATGATTGTTGTTTGTAAATAATGGTGAAATGTCAAAGCAAAGGTGGTAAACAATCAGGAAAAGGAAAGTCCTCGGGGTAGGGGACAAGGAAAGATAAGATTGACCCCACAAGTTCAACAAATAATAAAGAATACGAAAAGGCTCATAAAATCTACAGATAGAGCTACTGACCACTCAGGGAGTGATTATGAGCATTCTCGGGAAGTATCATCAGACTCCGTGTCTGAATATGTTGCTGACTGGCCGGAGAGGCACAGGTTGAGAGATACCTCTACCACTGCCCAAACATTAGTGAGAATATCTTCTGAGTCATCTGAGGGCATAGCTGGAGGTAGTGGCGATGAGTATTCCTCCTCTCCTACAGCTTCACTATCCGGAGAGAGTCCCGTAGCAGAAGAAGGAAAGCAGTAAAAGGGGTGAGCCCCTAGTAGGTGGGGTAGATCGGACTAGAAAATTGTAGGCATGGCAGGACCGGTTTGTGAGTGAGATTGCCTACCAAAAGTTCAGAGGGTGGTGGCCCGTGAGGAAGCTAATACCCAAGCATAAATTCATTATACATGACCTTGAGCCTCATAGCCCCAATGTGTTGAGGAGTTCAGAGCGAGAGCTGGATGGGATTATTTCATAGGACAGGTGAGGGAGGCCAATGAGCACTTGGTGAAGGAGTTCTACACAAATGTGGCCCAAATTAAAAAGGGCAGCATAGTCACCAAAGTGCGGAACTTGATGGTAAAATTTGATGCAAAGACAATAAATGACTACTTGGGTTTTTCAGAGGAGGATGAGTCACTATAATTGGAGAAGATGAAATTGGGTGACGAAGCTCGTCCTTGGTTGGCGGAGTACTTGGCAATCCCAGGAACCACCCTCGAGTGATCGACTACGAGAGTGAAGATATTGCGGAGAACTTTGAATTTTGAGCATAAAGGATGGGAGACATTTGTGTGCAGCAGTCTAGACCCCACCACCCACGACAACTCACTCCCTCTTCATCGGGCTATATAGGTAGCATCGATTATGGCAGGGTACCCGATTAATATCGGGAATGTGATGTCCCGGGTCATTACATGAGTGGTGAATGAAGGTGATAGAAATTATCCTTTCCCCAGCTTCCTGACCATGTACCTGGAAGACATAGAGGTAGACAAACGGAGGTTTAATATGAAAATGAAGCCGAAAACATCGTTCTCCTGGTACAGCCTGCAGAGTGATGACAACCCTAAAGGTAAGCACTACAAGGGAAAACCCACTACTCCAACTGGCAAGTCTAAAGAGCCAGTAGGAGTAGTGGCTCCTACTCAGCCTCCTTCCACCTTAGCAGACATAGCCCCAGGTCTATCCACTTCTATAGTTCCAAAGGTACCGCCCACTACTGCATACCCATTAACTGCCCACCGTCTGAATCAAGCCCTCGCCAGCATTGACAACTGGATGCAGACAACTTAGTCTACTACGGTGGCAACCCAGTCAGCACCTCCGCCTCCACAAGTCCCACAGTCCATTGAGTACACTCTCAATGAGCTTCTAGACAACCAGAAAAAGCTCCTAGAGAACCAGAAATTGATTATGGATGTTTTTGTTTCATATGGGAAGGCGCTTAAGGAGCTTGCAAAGGAAGCAAAGAAAATGAGAAAGACGCGAGCTTCAAAAGAGTCGGTGAAGGAGCTCTGGGTAGAAGTTGATAGGCTGAAGGCGGATCACCTGCCTTTAGATTTGCTATTACATGACCCAGCACCAGCAGCCCAACCCCAGCAAGTGTAGGAGTCTGAGAGGCTTCCCAAGAGGAGGAGGGTGATTCCTCATTCTGATGATGCAATCATACAGTTGGCGGACCCGCAGAATGGTTGCTCCATCCGGCCCCAGGATTCAGTCTAGGACTCAGTCCAGGTCCAGGCCCTAGTCCAGGTCCAGGCCCAGGTCCTAGTAGAGCCACATATCACAGAGAGCCATTCTTAGGTTCCCAAGCAGACAGATGACCCAGTGACCCAGACTTAGGACCCTACGCAGACAAAGGGCCCATATAGAGTTTCTTCTTCCTCTCTTCTCTATTTTTGTGCTTATTTTGGTTAGTTGGCATTGAGGACAATGCCAGCTTTCATTTGAGGGGATAGCCCTATTTTGATAGTTTGGATGATTGTACGAATGATGATAATTTATGCTTTCTTTTCTTTTTATCTTTGGTATGTATATAATTTTAGCATTGCACTTTTCGTACTTTTTACTCTGGGTAGGTATATAAAAGTTTCGTTCTTATGTATATATTCATTCTCTCTATTGTATATTCGATTAAATCCCCTCTTGTACATATTCATTTTATTTTACGTAGTTTTTTCTTTCTTAGCTTCTTATGTTATGTTGGTACTTCTTGTTTTGAGTTTTTGCAATAAGCCTTTAGTTTTCTTAATGCCACTGTTCTTTCCAAAGATGGAATTTGTGTGTACTGGATGGCTCATCCCGATGATGGATAGCATGACAACCTTCTTAAGGGTTTGAGTCTGTTTTCTTTTTTCTTTGTAGTTGGTAAGAGTGCCTTAAGAAAAGCTTCTCTTGGGCCTAACACATTTTTCTTTGATCCCATGGTTAAAAACAAATCGTTGTGTGTGAAATAGTGAAAGTGGTGACCTTGAGACACTTGTGTTGACCGATAATCATAACGTGGTTTTTCGGGACCATTGTTTTTCTCAAATCTTATCTAAGGTTGTTGTGCGCCCCCGACTCTGTCTCTTTAGCAATCCCAAAGCTTGTGTGGTGAGACTTTGAATTGCATGTCCAAATCCCAAGGCATTGGTCTAGAACTTGCCTTGAATGTTTATTTGGGAAAAATCGTAAGTGTAATTTGACTTGAGATGTGATTATAGGCTCTCATTGATCCGAATGGTATCTTGAACACTTCTATAGCCTACCAATGATAAAATCCCTAGTAAATCCTTTTGAGCCGTAGAACTTCTTCCTTCAAGAACCATGATACAAGCCTTTACCTGTTCTAAAGATACCCTCTCTTGGCACCCGATCTTTCCTAAGTACATGGAAAAAGTATAAGTTTGGGGGGAGAGACGAGGATTGCAACAAAGTGGTAAAAGGTACAAAATAAATAAAAGGAAAGGCAATGAAAAAGAAAGAAAATCAAAAAGATAAAAAGAATATTCAATGTGGAAAATAATGAAGGGATTCAATAAAAGCAAATAGTGTAAGGTGTGGAAAATTGAAAAAGGAGAAAAAGATGTGAAATAAATAAGAAAGGGTGACAGTGTGTCTCCCTAACCCCTTAGAAAGAAGTGAGATGACTTAAAAAGTCAAGTGAATGTGTGCCAAATTAAAGCAAAAGATGTGCTAAATGGAAGATGGAACCTACTTATACCAAACATTTCCTACCCTAAACCAAAAGTAGTCACTATGTCTACACAAAAGCCCTATATGATCTTGAGTTGAACGAAGCTTACATTAGTGGTGATTCACATAAGGGGCAAGCATATGGTACCTAGAGCCGGACTTATGGATTTTCTTTGAGAGAGATGAGTGTATTTCCATTAACCTCGTTCTGATTGCTACAATCCTAAAGGTGAGATATGCGTAGGGAGAGTTGTGGATGTGTGAGTTTGTGTTCCACAATGACCAAAGTTATAGAAAGAGTTTCTATGATGTGTTGAGTCAATTCTTGATGCTCTTGTGTCGCACCAAATCCATGGTGTTTAAAAGAGTGAATATTGTTAATGATTTATTTGAATTAAGGGCAATTGTTAGTCCCAATGGATGCTAGATGAGGTGGATTTACTCTTAAGGGGTGGTCTTATTTTGTTTGCTTGAGGACAAGCAAAAGCTTAAGTTTGGGGGAGTTGATAACTAGTGATTATGATGCATTTTCCACTCCTTCTTGCTTAAGTTTTGATTAGAAACGTGTACAAAATAGTCCCAAACGCTCACATATTGTACTTAATTGCAGGGTTTGTTCAACAAGGTGACAATTTATCAAAACAGCTCAAAAAGGAGTAAAACATGCACAAGTACCAAGAACAACGCCAAGCTCAGTATAACAGGACTAGTGCGGCCGCACACTATTCTGTGTGATCCACAAAGAGGAGGTTCAGAGAGTATGCATTTCAGGCAATCAAGTAATGCGGTCGTAAAGTATTTTGTGCAGACTACATTGACTTCATTGTGGCCGCACTCGACTTTGTGCAGCCCTCAAAGCCCATGTTCAGATAGTTCCAGTGTTGGAGGAATATTTCCAATGCGATCTACGGTCCATTTTGTGTGAATCGCAACAGAATCCACCACGGCCGCACTAGAATTTGTGCGGTCCTCAAAGCCTAAGTTCAGAGAGCATATTATTTCAGCCAAGAGCCTTAGTGCGGCCACAATACCATTTTGTGCGGTCTGCACTAGCCCTGTATGGGTATTTTTGTCCAGAATCTTCGGCCTAGTATAAATAGTTTCCTTTTCCATTTTTAGGTCATCAGTTGTATTTTGATGAATAGTTGCAGTTGTGAACAGTACTTCTTTTCTATTTTGAATAAGTTTAGCTTAGTTTCATCATTGAATATTCATGTTTTATCTAGCGATTGATTATTATGGGATTTTCTTCATCTATTTTTTTGTTTTCTTTTATAATCATGAGTAGCTAGACCCAATAGCTAGGGTTGTGGCTCAACCCTAGTGTGGGTAATTGATGGGTCTTGTGTTTTAATTCTTGATTTTCTATGGTTATTTGATGTTTGGACTAATTTAGGGTTTTAATATTGAATTAGTGGTTGCAAACACTAGTTTATGCCTAGTTGACTTTGGCTCATCTTCAGAAAGAGAGCCTATATCTATGAAATTGGTCCAATAAGGAATTAAGGCGTATTTAAGATATTGATAGCCCTAATTAAAGGGTTAAACCAAGATATAGTAATACCCGACTTGAACCTTTATTGCTTGCACAAATTATAATACCCAATTGGTCTTGAGAAAGTCAATTAGCGCAAAATCCTTCGAACTACCGAGAGGTATAGAGTGAGTAGAGTTGTGTAATGGTTATATCGTGATCCGCAAATGTGATAATCTAGCCTTAGACTCGAGAATCTATCAATTATCCACCTAGGAGAAAGTCGCTACCCTAGTGCCTTTTAAACTAATTAGACAATCTTCAATAGTTTACTCTTAGCTTAACTTAGCTCAGTTTAGCATCATAGTAGTATAAAATTAGAAGTAATTTCAAAACCAATTATGAATAGAAATGCAATTAGGAATAACTATGCAACTCCAATTTAGGTAGAAAATCAATTTCAATCTCTAGCTCCCTGTGGAAATCGATCCCGACCTTCTCGGGTAAAAGCTGCTTCGACCACTCTTGCTACTTTGAAGTAGTATAAGGTTGGCATCGATTATACCCCACGTCAAAAATTTCTACGATTATGAGTGCAGATCATTTACCCGATTTTTCGGATCTCGAACTACCTAAGCTCGAGCCAACTCCCACTCAAAAAACTACCAATAAAGCCTTAAGGCTATTTTTCGACTTTGGATCGGGCTATCTTTATTCTTAGACACCCGAGAAAATTCCCCCTTGAGGGCTATCACGGGGTCCAAAGGGCTAAGTATTGTTCCAAAAGTTCGAAGACTTACTATCATTCAACTCGAAGTCGGAGGTCCGGAGGATCCGATTTTATAGATCCAACTCGAGCTCGGTCCAAGGGACGAAAAATGATTCCATAGGGAATCGAGTTAATCACTCAAGAGCCGAAGAAATACTTGCACCCGAGCTCGACATTCGCACCGACCGGTAGAGTCATGCATTCAGATTCTTCAACAACGAAGATACAAGGAAATATAGCATAAATCAGAGATAAATTGAAGAGAAATCTTTGTATTCATAAGCATATGATTACAAAATCTCACAGAGGGTCCTTACATATGATTACAGAAGCCCATGATGTGTCCTAACACAGAAACAAAGAAGCAAAATGGTACATATATAATAAGAGCCAAGAGTCTAGTCTATTCTCGGTAGTGCATCCTCGATAGCAGTAACTTCGATCACTATCTCCTCAGGGGCCTCATCTCGATTTTTCAAAACGGCATCTTCAAGGGAGAAGATAGAGAAGAGGAAAGTGACGTGGAAGAAGTAAAAAAAGATGAAGGAGCGGAGAGGGATGAAGAAGTGGTTGGGTGAAAAATCTAGCTAGTATGGAGTTTGCCAGTGCTACTACTATGAAGCCAATTCTTGAGTCGTTGCACCGGTGTGGGATGCAACAATTAGCAGATAGTACCACTGCACTCCATGGAAAGAAAAAGGAGTGAGGCACCACACCGGGTAATTAAGAGAGATGAGTGGAAGTTCACAGTCCTCATATCCTCTGATGCAAGGATAATTTGAGATTTCTCTCTCATAACCTCGGGTCAACAACAAAAATAATAAATCAATATGATCTCGCTCGGTAAGGAAAAGCCCTGAAAAATGACCATGGCCTAACTGATGAGAACGGCGCCATGTAACTTTAAGGCAATGGGCCTCGAACATGGGGAATAACAATGGATGAAGATGAAGAGAGGAAAAGGGACGGCTGTTGAAGAACATTTGAATGAAGAATTGGTTCCAGAAGGATCCCATTTATAAAAAGGGTGGTAATATAACCGATGGCACCATCAATGTCTTTGTAAGATGTACCGTTAGGCGCGATCAATGCACTTTTGGTTGCTGAACCGGCAGCGATTGTCACACCTCCTTTTTACCGAATTACTACACTCCGGGAAGGGATATAATAAAGGGAGGAGTTTTTCCACTTAAAGGACAATCGGAACGGGATTTATTTATTTAAATTCAGAGTCGCCACTTGGGAGATTAATGGTGTCCCAAGTCACCGATTGAATCCCGAACCGAGGAAATATGACTCTGTTAACAGTCCGTGAACCAGAAATCCGGATAAGGAATTTTGTTAATCCGGGAGAAGGTGTTAGGCACTCCCGAATTCCGTGGTTCTAGCACGGTCGCTCAAATGTTATATTTATTTTTATCTGATTTCTAGATATATTCCATTTTTATGTGCATTTATTAATATTCCGCTTTATTATTTAATTTTTACAAGAGTTCCAACGTCGTAAAAATATATTCCGGACCACATCGTACCAGTACGCGTGTGGCCTTTAACACATTTAGACTTCGTTGAGATTTAGATTTGGGTCACATAAATGTACACCCATACTTAAGAAAGTATATTATTATGAATCGCACCTAAAGAATCTACGTCTATGTTATCTTTGGGAAAAGACCGTAAAATTCGCTAAACGGCCCTTCCAAGTCTAAAATTTTATATAGAAATTTATTAGGGCCCCGCGATTGTATATTTAATGCGGTGAGGCTCATCTCTCTTTTATTTAAAGGCCAACCTTAAGATAAACTACATTCTCTATTTGTTTTGTCCTAAAAATAGAAATCTAATTGACTTCATTATTCCCATGTTTTACTTACTATTCATCCATTTCCGGAAAATTGTGGCCTTAAACTGAACAGAATATAATCTGAACTTTAAGCTCAAAAAAAAATATGCCAACTTTATGAAAACATGAAGTGAGTTACAAGCCATTCTTTACCTATATTCATGCAACTGGGCCAAGTTTAGCCCAGCTTGTAGTTTAATTAATCCACATACTTATTAATAATCAATTTCCGGCATTAATAACCCTACTCAGAGAAAACAAAACGCAAACTGAAATTTATCTTGTCAGTCTAATCTCAAAAGGCTAGTGAATCAATTAGCTAGTTGTTTTGGTATCCTAATTTAAACATAACTAATAACTAAGCAGGACTTATACGATCACATCATTAATGATTCAAACAAACCAAATCTCATCCAACGAACTTGTGGTTCACATAATGTAAAATAATGTCTGGAAATTTGATGTTGATTAGAAATGAGCTACCCGTAACTAAGCTTAATGAATTACACATACTTATTTCTTCAGTTGATTTCTATTTGAGTTGTGACTACGATCATACTAATTCCTATTCTCCATTAAGATCCTATGATTATGCTTCTCATTTTCTCGAACTAATGACTAGCAATAAAATTCTGAAGTCTAAAACCAAAACAAACTAATAGAACTGATATAGAACTCGAATGCTTTTAAACAAATATTAAACTAATTCAACAGTCTACTAATTAACATGTTTCAAATGAAACTATTCTACTGTGGTAAACAATGAAATTATAAAGTTCAAACAGTCCAGGTTTATATAGTTCATTACATTTTGGACTACTCCTGATTGAATACACATTTTTCAGCTAAATTCTACATACATCAGACTTAATTGTAAAAATCAGAAAGTAAACAAATATCAATCGAATAACTTCATTTCTTCAGCTTGTCATTACAGCTTCACAATCATTATGGGATGAGAAGAGATACCTGGAAATAAGAGGTAAATCAATGAGAATCTACTTGCAATCAATAGAAAACAGGATCAGCAATGGCAGTCTAATAGCAAATCGATACACAGCTTCGATATCAACAGAAATAAGCCCATCAAATAGTAAATAAGACCAGCAGGAACAATAAACCACCAGAAAATCAATATTTGAGTGATATTTGTTCAAATCCTCTATTGCAATTGACAACCAAATCAATATAACTTTCAAACTACCCTAGGAATCAATGTAATAGTAGGAATTTTTAATTGTTTTTTATATTTTTGGAAGTTCTGAAACAGAGAACTCTGAGAATTAGGTCGAAAATGGTAGAAAAACTCTAAGCAGATTTCAGATTTTTCCAACTTCAAAAAAAAAAACTTGTTAAGAGAGGCTACATGAGGCCTATTTATAGAGTGTAAGGGGAGGGAAATTTGAATTTCAGCATTTTACCCATTAGTCCCTCCCATTATTGCAATTGTACCCTTATTCTTTATCAATTATCCTACTTCTGCCCTTTATTTGTCAGAAATTGTACCAAATAACCATCTAGAACCTTCTACATCTAGTGTAATTCCCCTTTTGCCCCCACCTCTAATTAAATTTTATTGAACTGCCCTTTCATATTGCCCATACTACCCCTACCTCTTAAGAATTATTACATTTAACCTCTTTTCTATCCCCAAACTAACCCTGATACTAAACCCTATTTACCTCACGACCCCACTGCCCTTTTACCCTTCTGCCCTTGGACTTGTTTAGCTTTTATGAAATTACCCTAACACTATTTTCTCACAATTACCAAACAAAATATGGTCTAATCAGCTATACTTCAATCAAACTAGAAATACCATTATCTAAAAGCTAATTAATACAAAACAAAACTAAACCAACAATGATCAGAATTAAAGAATTGATGATAACAGTATTGAAACAATTCTAGAAAATAGTCAACAAAATCTAATATTTATAAAAACCTAAATAATATCGACAATTAATACCGAAAATTATCAAAGGTTATCTATTTAATTCCTAAGACTTATTTATTTATTAAGATTTATTTTATTATTAGTCTCTTCCTTTAGTTTCAGAACATTAGCAAATTTACCAAACGAAGATCAAGAATCAGAGGCGGATAAACAAACGAACATACAAAATAAAAATCAAAGAACAAAAGAAGGAAAACACTTAGATTTTTGTTGCTTTTTTTCTAGGCTTTTACTTTCTTTCTTTATTCTTTTCTTTCTTTCTTCTTCTCTTTCTTTCTTCAGATTTCTTGACTTTTCCCGGCAGACCCCTTTTTAATATATATTTTGGTTTTTCTGGTGAGTTTTGAGACTTAACAACTTCAGATATGGGTTAAGGGAGTCAAAAGATGCTTATGGTGTGATTTTGGCTATTTTTGGGTAAAAGGTTATTTGCCGGAACTAGGGTTCCAGCGAGGTTCAATTGAATATTCGAGAGAAAGGAGGCTGATTCGAGACAAACGGGGTGCATGGGTGGAAAAAGGGCGTTGAGAGGTATCCGGGGTGTTAGTGGTGAAGCGTTTGGCTTAAGTTGCGTTCGCCAGAGTAGGCTTCCGGCGACCTTAAATCGAATATTCGAGGATTTCCGGGGTGTTTTGGGGGAAACAGGGTAAAGGGGTGTAACAAAGAACTCATGGCGGTTCAGGGGTGTATTTTGGAGGTTGAACGGAGGACATAGCGTCTCCCGCCGGCGAGGGTTCCGGCGAGATATGTTGAGAGAAAAGGGGGGCGACTAGGGTTTCTGATGGGGAAAAAGGTATGTGAAATGAATGGCATATACATATAGTTGATATATTAAAAGGCTATGGGTGATTCCTGGCCGTTGGATTACATAGATCAATGGCCCAGATTCATTGACCTTAAACGGGGTCGTTTTGGCGTTTATATTGGGCAGACCGGATATGGTCTTTTGGGCCTGTACTGGTACTACTATTTTGGGTTACTGATTTTTGGCCCAATTGTTTTCTTTTCCCTTTCTTTTGTATTTTCTCATTTTGTATTTTTTTTACCAATATATTCCTTTTTTATTGCATTTTTGTATTATTATTTTCTGTATTTTATATTTTCTGTATTTTTCCAATTTGTATTTTGTATTTATTTTCCATTTGGATTTTTCTTATTTATTTTTCTAAACTCCGAAATTAAACTAACACTAGTTCTAAATATTTATTTAATAGATATTTTATAATAATTCCAACTAAAACCCTAAAAATGTTATCTTCTTTTTTTTTTTTTTTTCTTTAATTTGTTCCCAAAAATGGATTAATACTAAAATTATGAAATTAAATCCTAATGCATATACCTATTTTTTGTATTTTTATATTTATTCTTTAGTATGAATTAAAATGCAACAATTAATACCAATTTCAACAAAAATCCACCAAAAATGGTAAAATAATAAGAAATTATTTATTTGGATCTTGTTAAAATAAAATTGCTTAGGGCAAAAATCACGTGCTCACAGCTGCCCCTCTTTGCTCGGGAACACGAAGAGTTTTCGTGCAAAGATAAGTGAGCGGTAATGAGGAATTTTTGCCCATTCGCATATTCCGTGTGAAGCATTTTTTTTGAAAAATTTGACCGCACCCTGCTTCAGAGATTGCCTACATATCCTAGGCTAAACATGAATCAGGTCAGTGTAGTTCAGGAGTATCTGGTAGCTGGGACTACCAGTAGCTGTGATCTCATTGATGTTGTTGTTGTTACTACTTGCTGACCCTCTTATTACACCGTGTAAAGATAAAAGAAGTTAGCCTAGGCTATGCCCTATGATTTACAAAATCCTATCTAATGTCTGGTATTTTGTGTTCTTGAATTGACTTGATCTTGCATCGTGCATTCTTTCAATATAACTTTGACTGTGTCCATTCTTCAGGTGGATTCCTGCTTGCGATTGCTTGAAAACGTATTCCCTTGTTCTTCGGGTTGGTGCCTGTTTGCGATTACTTGAGAAAGTATTCCCTTGTTCTCCAGTTGGGCTCCTGCTTACAAAAATTGACAAGCAAAGAAAATTTTCTGCCCCAGTATGATGACTTGGCATATCATGTTATCAGATATTAAAATTCAAAGTTAAAATTCAAATTGTATTTCCCTTGTTTTCCAGGTGGGTGCCTGCTTACTGCATTTGAGAAGATATTCCCTTGTTCTTCAAGTGGGCGCCTGCTTACAACAAACATACAAACAAAGAAAAATTTTCTGCCCCAGTTTGATAACTAGGTGCATGATGTTACTGAATGTTATCTTGAGAAATAAAAAGTTATATTATACTTCCCTTGTTTTTCAGGTGGGTGCCTCCTTGCTGTACTTGAAATGTATTCCCTTGTTCTTTAGGTGGGCGCCTGCTTGCTATACCTTGGAATGTATTCCCTTGTTCTTCAGGTGGGCGCCTGCTTGCTGAAATTGAAATGTATTCCCTTGTTCTTCAGGTGGGCGCCTGCTTGCTGAAATTGAAATGTATTCCCTTGTTCTTCAGGTGGGCGCCTGCTTGCCAAATTGAAATGTATTCCCTTATTCTTCAGGTGGGCGCCTTCTTGCCAAATTGAAATGTATTCCCTTGTTCTTCAGGTGGGCGCCTTCTTGCCAAATTGAAATGTATTCCCTTGTTCTTCAGGTGGGCGCCTGCTTACAACAAACATACAAACAAAGAAAAATTTCTGCCCCAGTTTGATAACTGGGTACAGTATATTATCACATATACAAATTGTAAGCTAAAATTATACTTCCCTTGTTTTCCAGGTGGGCGCCTGACAGCTGAAACTTGAAATGGACTCCTTTAAATATTGCTGCTTTCCCTTAAATCTTGCACTGTCCTCCCTTGTTCTCCAGGTGGGTGCCTGAATGCTGCAACTTTCTGTGTTCCCTTGTTATCCTCATTAGTCACATTCACTTTAAAGTGATTAGTAAGAATTTGAATCTTTTGTCCCTGTTTTAATCAAAGAACAATTTGTTAGTATAAAATAGTGGTTAGCTGTTGGCATTCTTGTTGGCCATACTCCCACTTCTGAACTTGCTCCGACTTGCTCCGTGAACTTGCTTTGTCTTGCCGTGATTTCCCAGCTACCTTTCAAACCTTCTGATCCCAATGATCCAATTATTTCTCATGTTACTGTCCTGATGTTTCTTTTCCTTTTCTTGTGAATTTTTGCCTCTTTTTCCAACCATCTGATTACTATTGGTTCTTCCTGTTTCAACTGTCCTTTAATAAATCCCGATCTCATTATGACATACAACTGGGAAGCTGGTAGTTAGCTTTGACTACAAATGTCTTATAGACAAATTTCAAGAAAAATGAAATGCAATGACCTCGAAGTTTTGAGGATAGAAGACTCTGAAAAAAGAAGAGTATAGGACTTATCTGAGTGGGAAGGTTGATTCCATTGATCATGCCATGCATTTTGGATTTACTAGCCTAGTCTGTCCAACCAACCGACTGTCAATTGCACCATTTTCTGTTCCATATTTTGCAACTCGATCTTCAACAACACCCAAACCTTACATGTTTTGCCACTTTTCAACCACAAACTTCTTCATTTTCCCACTTTGAAACTTACTTTCGCCTTACGGTGCCCATGAGGGTTTTCACCAATAAGACTCTCTCATTTTTATATCTCTCAACTCACATCGCCTTACAGTGCCC
>MU665101.1:23132-33465 GCA_026770625.1 Nicotiana glauca
GGGGGTAACATTCTACTCCCTTTCCAATTTATGTGCACCTATTTCCTTTTTGGTCTGTTCCAAAAAGAATGATCCCTTTCTAAATTTGGAAACAATTTAGCTTAAACTTCCAATTGCTACCCTTAATGATAAGCTTTTATAACCACACAAATACTATGGAACCCTTTTTGACTTGTTTAGGACCACAAATTTCAAAAGTCTTCATTTTTTCTTAAACTCCGTGCCCGGTCAAATAGGTTCACATAAATTGGAACGGAAGGAGTAATATTGAACTTGGTGTAGCTGAACTTCAATCTTGCATTTTGATGTCGACACCTTAAACATAACTGAAAAATAACAACCATGTCAGAAGAATGCTGCCGAATCTGCATGAAAGTCTTTCGCCGCATTGGTGCACTAGCCACTAATACAACATAATACAAGTAGTGCGTGTGTGTGTACTGTAGTAGATTAACATGAATACCCGTTTTTATTTACACAAAATGTCCTTACTATCTCATTAATAGTAGGTACTTTTCTGGTTTTTTCAACCAAGAACTAAACCCAAATCAAACCCAACTATCCCTCTTTATCTCTTTCCGCCCCTCCCCTGTTGCTCCAACAAAGCTTTACGGCTTTATGTTTCTCGACTCACTTCTCAGCTCATATAAGTCATGAATGTAGAGAATATTCCAAGGCCTGATGATGATGATAACAAAAAGGGGTGAATCATCTCTTCTTGCACTGCCCAGTGGCATCTGATATCTGGAATATGTTCTTAGCAGTATTCTGCCTCAGTTGGGCCATTCCTCAGGATCTCAAGGAAGCAATCGAAGGTTGGTGCTCTTGGAAAGTTGGGAAATCCATCAGGAAAACCTGGCAAATGATACCAGCCTGTATATGTTGGAGTATATGGACAGAAAGAAATTCCAGGTGTTTTGAAGGAATCTCAACTTCCACCAGCCATCTGAAGTCTAAGTGTCTAACGAATCTGTTTAGTTGGAGCAACCTTTCCCCTGTAAATGATGTTATTCCCCTTTTAGATTTTATTAGCTCCCTTAACATGGCGTAATGCCTTTCTTTTGGCAATTGGTCTTGGTTAACTCAAGTTTCATAGGTTTTTTGTCTTGTAAGAGTTAACCAAAGACCTACTCATTGTACCCTTTCTGGCATCTTCTTGATGCATTCAATGAAACATCTTATTTCATCAAAAAAAGATAACAAAAAGGACAAAGAAGCCAGTTGTCTTTGTGGAGGAGGAATCAAAGAACTTCAGGGATTGGAAAGAAACTTCAGGGCTTAAAGAGTTTGCTTCAGCTAGGAAAGAGACAATAATTACATGCATTCAGTCATTAATTTAAGCGTCCAATTTTTCCTTCCTACTCTTTTTCGTTGATGAACAAAAAGCAAAATTACCCAAACACAGGGGCCAGTTGCTGCTCTCTCCATGGCGAAGAAAGGGGCTGCAGAATTGCCTCAATTATTTGGAAAAAAAAAATATTCCGGACAACTCTTCCCCTTTTCATGTGGAGAACAAAATGACAATATTTTCCGTGTTTTTTCAATGGTTTAGAGAAGTGGAAGGGGTATTATAGTCAAAATAAAAGTCTCCATGGTCTAACCTAGTGATTGTAGTGGCTAGCAAAACCCACATGCACGCACATATACACTTCCATTGTTGGTGAAAATACAAGTACATTCGAAAAATAATTATAAAAAAAAAAAAAAAATTCTAGGTTGAATCACAGATATTTTGCTCTCTTTAAGGAGATTCAAACGCACTGCTATAGAATCATCACCAGTTCAGCAGTAACAACATTGACTTGTCCCTTCTAGAATACAACAACCCGACGATGTCGTATGACCCGAACAACATCTGGAAGCTTCACCAACAAGAACACTGGCTTCGACAAAATGTTACTCGCTTTTGTAGTGAATAAGTTGAAGACTTACACTTTTTTTTTCTTGCAGCTCTCTTTTTTCACAAATACATTTGTGCACACTACAATACTTTTCACAAGGTAAGAAATAGTACTCCCTCCGTTCCAATTTATGTGAACCTATTTCCTTTTTGGTCCGTTCCAAAAAAGAATGATCCATTTCTAAATTTAGAAACAATTTACCACTTCTACCCTTAATTAGATTTTTTTATAACCACAAAAATACTCTGGATCTCTTTTTAGCTTGTTTAGGACCACAAATTCCAAAAGTCTTCATTTTTTCTTAAACTCCATGCCCAGTCAAACAAACAACAACAACAACCAACAACAAACTCAGTTTGATCCCAACAGGTGGGGTTTGGGGAGGGTAGTTTGTACGCAGACCTGACCCCTACCTAATGGAGGTAGAGAGGTTGTTTCCAATAGACCCTCGGCTCAGGAAGGACAAGAAGAAGAAGTAAAAAAAAAAGGGGGGAGGGGATAAAGGATAAGTAGTACCAATAATAGCAGCAGGGAATACAATACCTGAGACAAACACAACAACCTAATGTAGTAGAAATCTAAGAATATGAAGGGACATGCATGCTACTAAGACTAACGGTGAACAACTATAAACTACCTACTAACCTTCTACCTCAATCATCGACCTCCACAACCTCCTATCAAGAGCCATGTCCTCAGTGAGCTGGAGCAGCGTCATATCGTGTCTAATCACCTCTCCCCAGTACTTCTAGGCCTACCTCGACCTCTTCTCAAACTCTCCATAGCCAATCTCTCACACCTCCTGACAGAAGCATCAATGCTTCTTCTCTTAATATGTCCGAACCATCTCAGCCTCGACTCCCGCATCTTGTCCTCCACAGAAGCTACTCCCACTCTGTCCCGGATAGCTTCATTCTTAATCCTATCTCTCCCGGTACACCCACACATCCATCACAACATCCTCATCTCTGCTACCCTCATTTTCTGTAGATGGGAGTTCTTGACTGGCCAACATTCAGCCCCATACAGCATAGCCGGCCGAACCACCGCTCGATAAAACTTACCCTTAAGTCTTAGCGGCACATTCCTATCACACAAAACACCGGAAGCGAGCCTCCACTTCATCCATCCCGCTCCGATGCGATGTGCGACATCTTCGTCAATCTCCCCGTCACCCTGGATAATAGACTCGAGGTACTTAAAACTCGCTCTCTTGGAGATAACTTGAGCATCAAGCTTAACCTCTACATCTACATCATGGGTCCCGTCACTGAATTTGCACTCCAAGTATTCTGTCTTGGTTCTACTCAGTTTGAAACCTTTAGACTCCATGGTATGTCTCTACACCTCCAACCTCGCGTTAACTCCGCTACGCGTCTCGTCAATCAACATTATATCATCGGCAAATAGCATGCACCAAGGCACCTCCCCTTGGATGTGTCGCGACAGTACATCCATAAATTAGAACGGAGGGAGTACTATTTATAGGTATAGAAATTATTCCTTGGAATAAAGATGTGGGATAATAAGTTATGAGAACATGAGATATGAACTAATGGCTAGTTATTTGGCCTTTAGTTGGTCGATGACATGGTAAAACACGAGTGGTTACAAAATATTATGACCACTTACTAGATCATGGGATAGCGGATTAGAATAAGTTATAACCACTTTCTTCACTTAATAGTCATGACAAATAGTGTAATTTAATATTATTATTTTAGTATTAAAATATAACATGCTCCAACAATCCCACTCATTTTACTATTAAAATAAGAGAGTATATCAGTTCAAAAGAAACTATCATGCATAATGAAGGTGTGCTCTGCATTGAACCTCCATTAAGTAAAACAACAATTTTACTCCAGAGTCGTGGTCGCAGACTTGAACGATGACTTTTAAGGGAAATAAAGTATCACTACTTACACATAATAATCAAGGTGTTGATATGATCTTAGCCATCACATTACGGCATTCTGCCATCCCGACTTATTAAGCAAGGCGAAGCGCTCAACATGTTGTGTGGCTCACTTCAGGCTTAAGCACCTTTAACAACAATGGGTCCATAAGGAGTAAAAGAGTACTATGAGATTATGTTTGACAAGTAGTAGCATAAATGTTGATTATGTTAAATCTTGTGATAATTGTACAAATCCATTGACTATGGCCTTAGCTAGAGAAAAGGTCTGGAGCACATTAAGGGGAGGAGATTGAAACCTATAAATTTATGAGCATATATGATGGCCCATTTTGGGGACTACAGATTCGATAACTAGGTTCAATAGGAAGAATAGATCATATGATGGCTTATTTTGACATGCACTATTATATTTATTTTTTTGCCATCCCTATTAGCAAGTGTTTCAATGTCATCATCAAGGCTCTAAGGCATATTTTTCTTCACCAATGAGCGTAATCCTGAAGAGGCAACACTAAACAATCGATACTCCACTTAATATAATTTTATTCAATTCCTTTGTCCATATAGTTGCTATTCATACGCATATTTATTAGTCTTGGACTACACATACATATTTGTATTTTTTTTCTCCATTTGCGTCTTTCTTAAGTGAAGCTCACGCTTTATTTGCACTTAGTGATTAAAGTCCCAAAGGACCTTCGAGTTGTTTTGCGCTTTTCGCATCTGATAACACCTAATATGGGTCTGGATATATCGTTGTAACAATTGTTTTGCACTCTACTAATAGTAACGGTACTTTCTCAAGAAAATAAAATTGGAGGAATTGGTTTTTCAAAGGTACTTGAAATAATAAATCTCTCAACCAATTCGCTTCTTCGGTAGAAGAAGCTAAAGCAATAAGCTCAGCTTCCACGATAGAGTCAGCAATAATAGTTTGCTTTTTCGATTTCCAAGAAATCCCAAAGTAAATACAACTAGTAGTATAATAGGAATCATCAGATGAAGTGTTCCATTCGGTTTTTTTGAGAAGGATGAAGTGTTCCATTCTGAATGTGAAAATCCTTTTGTGTACAACATGATATCTTTTGTAATACATGCCATAGGTATTTGACAACAAGTAAATATAACTCTCATATGGAATGTCAATGTTCATTACCTGGCTTGCTTGTAAACTTGCTAAGTACCCACGTTACGTATGCAGTATCATCAGGCCTAGTGCAATTAGTCACATCTCAAATTTCCATCTAAGCTAGCATACCCTTCTGATATATCACATTTTTCTCACTTTGCACAGAAATCAAGCGATCAGTTGAATCAAAGGAGTTACAACATGCTCACATAATTGTACATTTTAAAGTTGTATTATATGTCATGTCTATTAAGTGGAGAAAGTGATCATAACTCCTATAGATCCACTATTCCATGATCTAAAAAGTGACCACAATTCTCCGTAACCACTATCTCATGTTCTATCATATCATTAACCCACTAAACTAGTCACTAATCTCTCATGTTCACATAACTTATTACCTCACTACCTTCCAATTTATTCTAAGAAAGAATTTTTACACCTATAAATAGTAATTTCTTACTTTGTGAAGGTGTGTGGAAAGTGTTATAATGTTCAACAAAAGTGAAGTGTATTTGTAAGAAAAAAAGAGTTGTGAGAAAAGAAAAAGGTATAAATCTTCAACTTATTCACTACAAAAGAGAGTTTTACTTTGTTGAAGGTAGGTGTTCTTATTGGTGGATTTTTAGACTCAAAAACTAGTCCACGGATTGTTTGGATCATACAACATTGTTGGTTTGTTGTGCCCTGGAGGAGACAAGTCAAGATTTTTACTGCTGGACCGGTTAAGAGCTTACAGCATTGTGCTTGAATTTCCTTACAGAGAGCGAGGTATTCGCGCTTAGCCTGAAGAACTTGTAATTTTTATTTCTATTTTCCACTTTAATAATTGTATTTTCACCAACTGTAATTATATTCCTACTCTTTATCGGTGATGAAAAAAGAGCAAAATTTCCCAAACACAAAGGTTAATTGCTGCTCTCTCCAGGGAGGAGAAAGGGCTGCAGAATTGCCTTAATTATTGGAAAAGTAAAAGACATGATCTGGACAACTCTTTTCATTTTTATATGTAGAATAAAATGACAATATTATCCATGATTTTTCAATGGTTTTGCAATAGCAAGGGCGTTTTGGGTAAATAAAAGCAGGAATGGTCTAACCTACCTGTCTATGTAAACCACTGATTCAAGGCCAAAAATTGAATTATGACTATTCTCAGAATCAGTAGTCTTTATTTGCCTTCTCATCCAGCTTGAGCCCGGCCTGCCCCTCCACACGGTTCGAGCCGTGGAAGCAGCCACTAATGCTTGCATTAGGGTAGGTTGTCTACATCACACCCCTTGGGATGCGGGCCCTTCCCCGGACCCTGCATGAACGCGGGATGACTTGTGCACTGGGCTGTCTTTTAATAAAATTATTTACCTTATCAAAAGAGACATAAGTTCTTTAAACATCGGTGTGAGGCTAAATTTTACTACAGAAGAGCCAATTTTTGCAGATGGATATGAAATTTGAACATCACTAGATATTATGTAAGACATACCTGGTGAGAGTGGATCTGTTCTTTTCTCCGATATGAGCACTTGAACAGCTAACACCTGATTGATGTCTGCAATCTAAAATGGAAATTAATACTCTCAATTAGCATGTCCAAAACAGAAAGCACCTGAAAACCAAAAAGAATGCCATACCCATCCGAGATGTTGCAGTACTAACTCCTGATCAGATGATGCCTCGAGAATTCTTGAAGCCTCGGCTACAGCAGTCTGCTGATCAGAGAAATTGTCTTTTGTGGTGTCTTGTAAATGATTTGCACCATGTAAATCTTTCAAGTAGTTTGATGAATAATGTCGAGCCAGGACACGCCAGATTGAAAGAGACTTTGAGCTCATCCCTTTACTGGCATACAGAAAAGCAAGCGTCCGCAAATGCCCAGATTCACTCAGCAGTGATTCCAACTCCTCCTGCACTGTCCATTTAATTTTTATGGCTATCCTTCAGAGAAGATACCAGATCTCAACTTTAAGATTGAACTGTTTCCTAGCATAGAGAGATGCTACAACACCTTAAGGTCTACATACACAACATTTCTATGTTATCTACATCAACCTTCACTAAGATCTATAAACTTTACCTAATCCAAAAAAAAATTCAGTAAGTATGCTGGATATGGTTTGTATACAAATAAGTGTTTGATAAGCACTTACGGTGAGGCCTAGGGGTCAAGGAGTGGGTTAACACCATGAGAAATCAAGGCTTAAATTCCAACAGAGGCAAAAAACACTAGGTGTGATTCCTTACTACCTGGCCTAAGCCTTGCTGGCCCAAACCCACCGTTGTCAAAAAAATGAGTTTGATAGCACATGCACTAGCAGATCAATACAAGAACTGTGTGCTGCTCATACACAGCAAAGAAATGCAACCTACATATCATACATTAGTAAATATAGGACAAGGTTAAATAGACATACCACTATGCAACTGTTCTCAGATGAGGCAAGTCTTTCCATGTCATCAACGCGATTTAGAGCTCTGTAGAGGTACATTAAAAGTGTGTCAACTCCCTCTCTCACTGAAGGAGTCAAATCTTTATGCCGTGATGCTTCTAAAAATCTGTTATAAAAGAGAAGAAAAACTAAGGACCAGAATAGACAAGTAAAACCAGATTGGACAAAAAACACCAGATAAAAGTTTTAAGCAAACTTCACAAGAATCCGACAAAATAAACCAAATTTTGAAGACTGAGAAACATACTCAGCCAAAATATATAAAGGAATGCACGTTAACCAAAGGGAAGAGAACTAATTTAGTTTTCTTCCCATCCTAAATTTCTCTGTTAGCATCAAAGAGACGATGCCAAAACCATGTTGTAACATATTAGTACAATAACTGACGCTTTGTGGTCAATTCCTCCTGTTCTCAACTTATGAAACGATAACAAAGGTGCAAGCGAGACACCAATAGCAATTCAACTGAAACTTACACTAGAAAATTAAGACATCGCCTAGAGGAATTACCGATATAGTCTTACAATTTCTCTGGAAAGGAAGGGAAAAACAGTTCAAGGGGTCAGTTCACAGCTTTCTCTCTATCTTAAATCCTTGCCAATGTTAATATCAACCCCATAAACCTGAAAGGCAGGTCTCTCTCAACCTAGAATTTCTCTAATTATCAAGCATACATGCCTAAGCATAAAATCATTTCTACCTTCCATTATGGTCTTACAATAGTTACACTAGTTATCTGTGATATATCCTAAAGTCACCCGAAGTAAAGAATTTCATATATCTATGCTCCATTCATGAATTGCTCCCGGTCCTATTTTATATGACAGAAGTTAAACAGGTTTTCTTTGAATATGATGTTTTCACTCCTAAAATATATTTAATTGTAAAATATTGTGACTTATATAGCTTTTCATCAAAATATTATCTCATAAAACTTGAGCAATGTCCATATTGACAACCTCCATTGATGTGATTATGATGCCCCTCGATGAATTTACTATCTAGGAATCTTAAGCTAAACATTCGTGAGTCATGAATATCTCATTTTTCTCTCTTTTCCCCCACAATGGAAGTGGGAACAGTTTTAAAAAAAATCTCAAAATTCATAAGCGTGCAAAGTTGGATTGGACGCTAGTCATTTTAAAATTTAAAAAAAATACTCTTGAAAAAACAAATATTGTTTTTTGGTTCTGGAAGGTTTCAGCCCAGAAGCATGAGGCCGGAACTAGGAAGAGAAGTTGGTAGTAAACACACTCTTATCAATAGATAACCTGGTCATGTTTTTAATTGCAGACTCCAATAAACCAGCTCTGCTTGGTGGATTCAGAAGAAACTCGTCATCAACTGCAGTCTCTATACCTGCTTTCTTAAGGAAGATAGCTCTCTGAATACCAGTTAAGCCATCATCCACAACTTTTTCGAGAAGTGATGGAGGAGGGTGCAAGCCCCAATACCTATTCCTCGGAACCTGAGAAGACGAATTCCAGTGACATTAAAGAAAGATTTAAATATTTTTTGATACAAAGTATAGAATTTATTAACAATTGGCAAAAACACTCATATACAAGAAGTATACCAAAAGTAGAAAACCTTACAACAAAATATTGTTTTCTATGAATGACGCTCAATCTACTATACCTACATGAACCTCGTGGGTGCACCAAAGGAAAATAAGATATTAAAGAAAAGGCAAAATAGTATGAACACCACTTGTGCTTGTTCACACTTGTCATCCCGGCCCATGTACTCAACAAAGTCATCCCGACAATTATAGTAGTTCAAACTCAGTATTTTAAACCCATGTGACCTCACGTGTTCTTCAAACGCTCTGACTTAGATGACACATTAGTATCCACATCAGATTTCTTGTAACACATCATGATTAATTTATTTTTAATATTATATAAAATTATATTTTTTTTCTTTCCATTCCACCATTCCCTTCATCACCTTCCTCTCTCATCCTAATTAGATTCAATTTTCTTTTTTGTGGATTTCTTGACTTTTCGTCGAGAGGGGTTTTTTGGTACTATTAAATTCACTAAGTCTCTTAATTCTTAATCACTGAGTTAGGCTAAAATATCAAAAAATAGGAGCAAAAACTTAGACTTAATCTGGACTTGTTTATCCTTATTCTCCACCATTCACCATTTACCACCACCTTCAAAACGGCCCACAAAGCAACAATGCTTTGATACAAACAATGAGAGAATGAACTCAAACTCTTGTTTCCCATCAGTGACCACTCTTTCACTCTTCATTTTTCTCCCATCGGTGACCACTCTTTCATTCCAGTATTGTCAAAGGTGAAAACCGTTGAAAAGCGGTCAAGTCTATCGGGGCTTTAAGCGCAAAGCACAAATAAAGTGTGGACTCTAGTTAAAAAAGGCGCAACGAAGAAAAAAAATAGAAAAATACATATGTAATGCAAGAAAGCAGTGACAATTTTATTCATAATGATTTTCTCAAGTCTCAACAATTAATATATATCTTTTTGCCAATCATATTTCTTGTTTTCTACCGCTTAATTTATTTTTAATATTATTAAAAATTATATTTTTTTCTTTTCCATTCCACCATCACCTTCACCTTCCTCCTCTTTGATCATCCTTATTCTCCACCATTCACCACCGCCACCTTCAAAACAGCCCACAAAGTAACAATGTTATGATACAAACAATGAGAAGATGAATTCAAACTCTTGTTTCCCGTTCGTGACCACTCTTTCACTAATCATTTTTCTCCCATCCGAGACCACTCTCTCATTGTTCTTTTTTTTTATTTTGCACCGGGTGTCCGAGTCTCTTCGAGCCCCGACTAATCCCGGGGGTGCACAGGCCCTCGGCAAGGAGTTTCCCGCAAGTGCACCACGGTTAATTCAGGTTTTACCCAGTCCGATGGCCCTCAGAAATTGTTTGCACCCAGTGGGTTTCGA
>MU665107.1:13447-33538 GCA_026770625.1 Nicotiana glauca
TCTAGACCTCGGAATTCGACTCCGGGCACATGCCCGAGTCCCATATTTTTCTACGGACCTTCCGGGACCGTCCAATCTCGGGTCTGGGTCCGGGTCCGTTTACCCAAAATGTTGACCAAAGTCAACTTTAATCATATTAATATCAAAATTTATTATTTTTCACACAGAATTCATATTTAAGCCTTCCGGCTACATGCTCGGACTGTGCACGCAAATTGAGGCAAGTAAAAATAAGATTTTCAAGACCTCGGAAGCATGGAGTGGATGAGGAAATAGGTGATGACCCTTTGGGTCGTCACAATATATAATGTAGAAGAAAAACATGGGGCAAAAGTTAGGCATTTACAGCTGCCCCTCTTTGCTCGAGAACATGAAGAGTTTTCGTACAAAGACAAATGAATGCCATGGATAATTTTTGCTCGCATATCACTCCAATGGAAGCATTTTGAAAAAGGTGGTGACTGAACCTTGCTTCTGAGGTTGCCTACATATCCTTTGCTATAAAGGAATCGGGTCAGTGTAGTTCTAGGAAATGTTTTGGTAGCTGG
This sequence comes from Nicotiana glauca, assembly GCA_026770625.1. Classification (NCBI taxonomy): domain Eukaryota; kingdom Viridiplantae; phylum Streptophyta; class Magnoliopsida; order Solanales; family Solanaceae; genus Nicotiana; species Nicotiana glauca. The sequence continues at coordinate 13,996 of MU665107.1, forward strand.
GACTACCAGACACTGGAGTTAAGACTGTTGCAGCTATTGCTGTTATTGTTGCTGTTACTCGCTTCTTACATCAAAAGAAAAAGATAAAAGCACTACATATGTCTGCAAACTAAGAGTACAAAATTCCTATCTACGTGTCTTCTGGAGTCAAATCTTGATTCTTGACTTGCTCGCTTGTGTTGACCTTAGATTGGATCTTGATTCTCTTTGAAGAAAAGATTATGACTCAATCTCGATTGCTTGCTTTCTGGATCAGAATTTGAGAAAATGAGACTTGAGAAGCTGTGTTGCCGATACGTTGTCCAATTTAACTCCAATTATCATGTGTTCGTCCTTCTAATGATAACTAAAACTTCAAGCTTCGATCGTCACAACCTGTGCTCTGCGGGGAGGCCTGCAAACCATCAAAGACGAACAAAACAAACAAAAAATTTCTACCCCAGTTTGGGCTAGGAAAATTTTATGAGTTGTCAGCGAAAGCTATAAACTATCTAATTTATTGAAAGGCAGACAGAAACAGTAGTACAAACTATCTAAAAGAGATAAAATTTGGTAACGAATGATTGTGTAACCAAGGATCGGTACCCTGTACTACTGAAAGGAAATGTAACCAGGGGTTGGTACCCTATCCTACTAGAAAGAAAAGAATCAGGATTCAGCAAAAGCTATAAACTATCTAACGTAACCAAGGGTTGGTACCCTATCCCCCTAGGCAAAAGGATTCTACCTGAGTTAAACTGCGTAAAACAACCTAAGCGAAGAGTAATTCTACCTGGAACTATGAGCTAGATCCCCTTAGGCAAAAGGATTCCACCTGAGTTAATCTGCGTAAAACAACCTGAGTGAAGAGTACTTCTACCCAGAATTATGAGCTGGATCTCCCTAGGCGAAAGGATTCTACCTAAGTTAAGCTATATTAAACAACCTGAGCGAAGACTTCTTCTACCCGGAACTATGAGCTGGATCCCCCTAGGCGAAAGGATTCTACCTAAGTTAAGCTGCGTAAAATAACTGAGCGAAGAGTACTTCTACCCGGAACTATGAGCTGGATCCCCCTAGGCGAAAGCATTCTACCTAAGTTAAGCTATATTAAACAACCTAAGCGAAGACTTCTTCTACCCGGAACTATGAGCTGGATCCCCCTAGGTGAACTAGTTCTACCTGAGTTAAGCTACATAAAACAACCTGAGCGAAGACTACTTCTACCCGAAACTATGAGTTGGATCCCCCTAGGTGAACTGGTTCTATCTGAGTTAAGCTACTTAAAACAACTGGAGTGAAGTTTACTTCTACCCGGAACTATGAGGTGGATCCCCTTAGGCGAAACAGTTCTACCTGAGTTAAGCTACTTAAAACAACCTGAGCGAAGGTTACTTCTACCCGGAACTATGAGCTGGATCCCCCTAGGTGACTTGGTTCTACCTGAGTTAAGCTATGTAAAACACCTTGAGCGAAGAGTACTTCTACCCGGAACTATGAGCTGGGTCCCCCTAGGCGAAACAGTTATGCCTGAGTTAAGCTACTTAAAACAACCTGAGCAAAGGTTTCTTCTACCCGGAACTATGAGTTGGATCCCCCTAGGTGAAATGGTTCTACCTGAGTCAAGCTGCGTAAAACACCCTGAGCGAAGAGTACTTCTACCCGAAATTATGAGCTGGATCCCCCTAGGCGAAAGGATTCTACCTCAGTTAAGCTGCGTAAAACACCCTGAGCGAAGAGTAATTCTACCCTGAACTATGAGCTAGATCCCCGTAGGCGAAAGGATTCTACCTAAGTTAAGCTACGTAAAAACACCCTGAGCGAAGAGTACTTCTACCCAGAAATATAAGCTGGATCCCCCTAGGCGAAACAGTTCTGCCTGAGTTAAGCTACTTAAAACAACCTGAGCGAAGACTACTTCTACCCGGAACTATGATCTGGATCCCCTTAGGCGAAAGGATTCTACCTGAGTTAAGCTACATTAAACAACTTGAGCGAAGACTACTTCTACCCAGAACTATGAGTTGGATCCCCTAGGTGAAAGGATTCTACCTGAGTTAAGCTACGTAAAAACACCTTGAGCGAAGAGTACTTCTACCCGGAAATATGAGCTGGATCCCCCTAGACGAAACAGTTCTGCCAGAGTTAAGCTACTTAAAACAACCTGAGCGAAGACTACTCCTACCCGGAACTATGAGCTGGATCCCCCTAGGCGAAAGGATTCTACCTGAGTTAAGCTACGTAAAAACACCCTGAGCGAAGAGTACTTCTACCCAAAAATATGAGCTGGATCCCCCTAGGAGAAAGGATTCTACCTGAGTTAAGCTACGTAACTGGAAGGTGTGAAAAATAGTTACGCATGCTGAAAATAAAAGAAAATAGAGATTTTAAGGAGCTTACGTTTGGTGACATTCGTTCTTTTAGAGATTTATAGCCTTCAATGCCGGATCAAATTTTTCCGCTTCACAAATCATTCCGACTATTGGCCCGATGTCGTAGGCAGGCAACAGATTGTTCATCGCATCAAGAGCTTCTTCATCCTGAAAAACAATTCTTTCGGCTTCAATCAAATCTTCAACTGCCCTTTTGAGGGCCCAACGGTCCTCTGTACTGTGCCCCACTGCTCTAGAGTGGTATTCACATCTAGCATCAGCTCGGTGCGAGGGGGGCTCAGGATTCGGCCGGTTCGATGCCACTGGCTGCAATAGATCTAGCCTGATTAGCTTTTGGAACAAACTTGAATATGATTCACCAATAGGAATGAACTGATTCCTTTTGAAAGGCTCTCTTAGGCGAGGATTGTACTGGGGAACATTTGATTGGGGATCATATGGAGCTTGGTACGGATGGGCATTTTTGGGAGGCAGAGTTCAGTTTTGTATATAATGTTGTGGCCGCGTGCAAGGTTGCATGTTCATCACTGCATACCAACAAAACCAACCACCTGAACAGAACCTGGCTAATTTTCTCACACCACAACCTTGTTAGTTTTGAGACATTTAACATATAGGAAATCACATGTTGGGATGCAATGCACCTAACAGTTAAACAGTTCTACCATGTATTTGAACGGTTGCATGTTTCATTCCTGCCTTAACTAACTCTTTCGATATGTACCTCTTTTCTTATATTTCTACCTCTCTTGAATCACTTTTGATTTTTTTTTCATTCTATTTTTGCCGCTCTTTTATTTTTTGGCACTCTCTTTTCTTTTCTTCTTTTTTTGTTTTTGTCACTCTTTTATTTTTTTTCAGTTTAATTTTCACTCAATTAATTCTATGGCTATGATCGAATCCGATGGGGATTACCTACGTATCATGAGGCCGCATGAATCAGATCGTTACGTAGTTCAAGGAAATCACGAATAAGTAAATAAACTAACTATATTTGTTTACTCATTTACAAATCGGACCATGAAAGCTCCTAACAAGAAAAATATTTTTGAATTTATTCTTTGTGGGAATTGTTAAAAGAAAGAAATCTAGAGAAGAAAGAAATTTTTTTTGGTTTTTTCCGAAAGAAAGGAAATATTTTTGGAGTTTTGAGTTTTTGCAGTTGAATGAAAAATCTTTGGATTCTGAGTTTGGTTTTTAAACCGAAAGAAAAACTTCAAAGGAAGAATGGAAATATTTTGCACTTCAATTTATTTTTATTTTTTTTGAAATTTCTGGATTTGATGTCTCAAAGATAAAGGAAAAGATTTTTAGATTTTTTTTCTTTTTTTATTTGGGAATTTTTGAAAGAAAGACTTTTAAAGAAGTAATTTTTTTTTTCTATTTTGATTTATTTTTTGGAATCTTTGAAAGAAAGACTTCTAAAAAATGAAAGAAAATATTTTTTGATTGTTAAATTTGCCTTGAATTTTGAAAATATCTTTGGATTCTGAATTTTCTTTTTAATTTTCAAAAGAAAAACCTCTAAAGAACAATGAAAATATTTCTAAATTCAGATTCTTGTTTTGTTTTGTTTAAAAAATTTTATGGATTTGATGCATCAAAGATTAAACAATTTTTTTTATTTTCAAAAATTGGGGCCTGGACCCGATAAAGGTTGCCTACGTATATCACATCCGATGAGAATCAAATCCGTGTAGTTCGGTAAAATTGGGTACTTTCCTCTTTTATTTTATATTTTATGAAAATTAATCTTTACAACTTACACCACCCTACTACAAAATCTCTTCTTTTTTTTAGAGGTTTATTTGCACTAAACTAGGAGAATTATTCTCTCTTTTTTTCTTTTTTCTTTTTTTTTTAATAATTACACTAATTTTTTAATGTCGATCAACAATGCAAGTAAGCCTTCCAAATGATGTATCAAGTAGCACATACGTGAACATGATGGTCTCAAAGAGGATATCTATCTTATACGGACCCGGCCCCTGTGCCGAATTTTGCTAAGTCAAATGCATGTGATGCACATAAAGCGAACCTACTAGGGATATCCGGCATGAGGTTTGTTCTTTTAGGTTTAAATCCTGGTGGAGAAGGTATCTAAATTGGCTTACTCGAGCGGACAACTCGAGTCAAAGAGGGCCACTATACCGGTAGCATTGCTTTCCGGCTTAACTAGTGGTGCTCTCCGCTTAAAACGTGTATGACTAAAATCCTTCACCGAATGAAAAGTACCCCGACTATCTCGCGGGCTATGTCAAGCAAATGCCCAATTTTTAAATTTAAGAAGACTCAGAGGGGGTATGTGAGAAGACAATTTATATGTACTGTTCAATAATATCAAAGTGGTAAAAAGCAAACAAGTAGCATATTATGCCCAAATAAATTAAAGTATATACAAAATCAATAAAGCCAAATAATAGTCAACATGTACAAGCTCGAATTCTAATATTCCATTTTTTTTTCTTTTTTCCAGCAGAGTCACCAGAGCTATCACACCCCTTTTTTTACCCCCGCAAAGAATATGTGTTGTGGATGGTGGGGTTAAAAGAGTTTTTTCATTTGAAGTGACGAATTTAAATAGGGATTATTTTATTTACAGAGTCGCCACTTGGAATTGGTTTTCGGTGTTCCAAGTCACATTTTATTTGGATCCCTATTCAAAGAAAGATTTGACTCTTTTAAATCGGTTCGCGAAAACAAAGTTCGGGTAAGGAATTCTGTTGACTTGGGAGAAGGTGTAAGGCCCCGAGTCCCGTGGTTCTAGCACGGTCGCTTTATTGACTTAAAACTTGGCTTGAATTAATTTTGGAAAAATTGTGATTTATATGATTTTCATGTTTTACATGTTCGCTTTTATTCCTTGATTATTAAAAATATAATAAAATGTCATAATCACACTACGCAAAACGAATATGTAATCTAGATAAAATTTATTGACTTAGTCATAACAGCGCTACGCAAGCGAATCCGCAGTCAAGACAAAGAATTATTAACATGTTATTACTTTCAGAAAAATTACTATATTTGTGTTTTGAGGAAACTATTTATTAAGAGTTACTATCGCGCTACGCAAGCGAATCCGCGATTTTAGCAAAGGATTAACCAAATTAAAAATTAACTAAAACTAACAGGTACGGTAGGAGATTATCGAATTAATTTATTGAATATTAAACATCGCACTACACAAGCGAGTATGTGAATAAAAAAAGGGGGTTAAAGTGTGCCTACTAATTCCTAGCGCTTAAATTAATTAAAAATAATTAAATTATTTAAAAGAAAGAAAAAAAAATTATTAAAAATTAATGGCTAAATTAAAATGTAAAGGCTGACCAACTTTTATTTAAACATGGGCCAATTTAGTTTATTTGAGAAAATGGGCGAATTTGAGTTTCATGGAAACGGGGGTACTGGCCTGCTTAAGAGAAATGTAAAAAAGGCCCCAACTATTTAAGGAATGGGCTAGCTGCTTATTATTTTTTAGGCATGACCAGCAAAATAAAATTACTTTTATATATATATATATATATATATATGACCCACTCTATTAGTACTAAAGGATATTAACTACATTAAAAGAAACTGAAAGAATAAAGTAACCATAAGCAAACAAAAGATAAAGAAAAATTAAATGCATGAAATTGAGCAAAAGAAAGAGAGAATGTTACTTTAACTTATGAATTCCCATAACTAACCATACTTGGCAAAATACAAACATAAAGCTATATAGTCATGCATTTGTCATGACAACCAGAGGACTTTTATCTCAAAGAAAAGTTCAAAACTACCAACTTAAACACCTCAACATGTGTCACTAACCTTTCTATTTTTACTAGTAATTTCTAATGAAACCAAGGTGACAATGAGTCATAATAACAAAGAAACTATGAACTAAAGAGGTTTAAAGCATATTGTCAGCTGAAATATTCATAGAAAATTCAAAAATTATCATATGTACTCACACACAAAACCTTACAAGAACAGAATACTTATAAAGCTTAGAATAAACTGGAAAAAAGAAAGAAAGAAAAAACTTCAAATTGCTTCGTCTCCATTCATTCCTGACTCAAAATTGAAGTAGCATTTTAAGAGAATTTCTTGGATACCAGAAAGAAAATGTCAGCAGGGAGAGGGACTGAAATTCAGCAACAAAACAGCAATGCAACATCAGCAAAACAGCAGTAAATATGTGTTAAAACAGCCCGAGAACTTGGAGAAGAAACCCAGAAACGAACTCTAAAGAAGGCCTATACTTTTCTAAAAGTTTGCACTCTAAAATTCACTCTTAAAGCTCACCATTTCAGCTTACTTTCTTTAAGTTTATCTGCTGATTTTTACTCCTAAAATTGTATTTTTTTAGTCTGTAAAAAATGTCTAGCCAATGTATGGTAGAGTGTGTCTTTTATAGGAGAATACCCAAGGCCTTCATGATTGAAAATCTGTCCAAATGATGAATTTTCCACCTAAAATCTATCCCAACTATTCAAAAGACAGATTTTTGGTCAAAAATCTGTTCAAAAGACAATTGTTTCACCAACTATGAATAGTGCTAGGAGAAGTGTACTCCAAACAGCCCTTTAAACAGTAAAAAGCAGCCAAACAAGTACCCAATACTCGAGTATTTAACTTTTACCATGACTGAAATTCAAGCTAACACAGTCATACTTTCAAACTAAGCAAACTATGCAAATTGAGACCCTCGGGCAGTTAAACAATTCAAATATCTAATGTTGCCCGGATTTTAAACTAAATCAATATCTAATCGCGAAAAATCATGATAAAGCTTTAACTAAGACAATGATCACCCAAACCAAAACAAGTTTTAAACATTGCTAATATCAACAAGACTAAACGAGTGCATATTAACCAAAAGACTTAGACTTTGAAACAAAATGCATAGTTCAAACTAATATACATGAGTCAAAACCAACACTTAAAACTACCTATAAACGATGTAAACGACATTGAAGCGAATCTGAAACTAAGTGGAATGGAATACTACACAATTAAGTTAGTAAACAAGACGGAAACTAAAATATGATCCTAGTCTTAATAACGAACCAAAATCAGAAAAATGAAGAAAAAGGAATAGGGTTGTACCAAAAAAGGAAAGTCGATGCCAAATCGAACAAGGAGATGCCAAAGACAACGAGCTCTTATGCTATGAACTAACAAGCGATTCACAACTAATATTACAATAGTTTAATTAACCTATAAATACTACTAAAAAAATTAGAAACAGAGATTAAACTTTAAAAATTAAATCCAAAGCACAAGCTGAAAAATCATAAACGGAAAAGGGGATACGAATTGAAGATTTGCCAAAAACTCAAGCAACCAGGCAGCGGTGAACTAACGGCAGTGGTGGTGGTGATTCAACCTGGGACATACCAAAAATCCTAAATCCGGTGAGCTGAATTTCGATGTTGGTATAATCAACAATAAAATCATATCTGAGTCGATTGGAAGCAAGAATGGAAGAGCGTTGGAGGCAGCAACGACGGGTAGTGGGGCGGCGAGGTGGCTGGCGGAAACTCATCGGATTTTGGAGGGATTTTGAAGGTTTTTGGGCATGGAATGGATAAGAGGAGAGTGAGATGAATAGGGGTAAAATTTTGGTGGTGTTTGGACGACGGGCGGCGGCGGCGGCATTGGTGACAGCGCGATTAGGGTTTGCTTTTGTGGATTATTGGTGGAGATTTTGGGGATTGGGTTGTAGATTTGGAATGAGGGGAGTGAGAGGAAGGAGATGGGGTATGTTTGATGGTGTTTGGAACACCACTGGCGACGGCGCATGGCGGAAGCAGCAGTGGGGCGGCGGTAGCTTGAGAGAGGGTGAGAGAGAGAGGAGAGAGTGAAGGAGAATTCTCTAGGGTTTGGGGAATGGCAAAAATCTAATTTTTAGGTATTTTAGTTGATATGGGATATCGAATCAAGGCCGTTGGATTACGTATTATAGATGGATGAGATTAAGTCTTTGGATTACTAAATAAAAAGACATAGTTTTGATCCGAAACTACGTCGTTTGGACCCTCCCTTGGCAGCCCCCTTGTGGACCGTGTTTGGATAAAATGGGCTTAAATTTTGGGCCAATTTTGGCTCAATTTTAATTAAAATACACTATTCCAATCTATACCCCATTTATCAAATTATTAATCAACTCTTAAAACCTATACATACACAAATAAGAAAAAAAGACACACACACACACACACACACACACACACACACACATATATATATATATATATATATAATGTAGAAGAAAAATATCAGGCAAAAATTAGGCATTTACAACGGTCCAAGAAACCTTTCTTTTCAAACGTCGATGAAGGGAAGGATTGGGGGTGGATGAGCAGGTTTGTTCGGGTAAACACCTCGGACATTATCCCGGTCCAATGGATGCCCTTTCCCGGACGGTGGAACTTTTAGCGTAAGTATATCTTCCCTTTAATCGTTTCTCAACTTTTCTTTCGAGCATCGTGATAACCTCTTGGTGATTTTCTCCAGCTTCTCCTTGGCATCCCGAGGAGGTTCCAGACTTGGTGAGGTAGATCGAGCACTTAGACAGGAGGTTCCCGTATCATCTTCGATCCTGGGCCATCATGGCCGACAAGCGCTTGGTGGCCGACAAGCGTTTGGTGGCCAAGAACCATGGTAAGATTTATTTTTTGCTTGTGTCTCGTATTTTGTATTCCCCTTGGGCTCCAATAATTGTGTTGATGTAGGCCTTGGAGAAAAGATGCTGATGAGGCCACGCCCTGGTGGTGAAAAGGAGGCCTTGGGGCTCGGCACGAGCAAGAGAAGGAAAATAAGAGTGGCCATTGCCAGACCTAATGAGACAACTATACCGAGCTCTGAATCGGATCCTGGTGAAGGAGGGGAAGATTACGATGATGGCAGTCCGCTGAGGAGGAGGTCGAGAACCAATGAGAGGGGTTCGCAGGTGCCCTAGCTAGAGGCTGCTTAGTCCGGGATGGTGAGGGCCAGCAAGGCTGAGGAGCCGGAGGTTGTTGATGAGGACACCGATGTGATTTTGAACCGCTCGGCCAAATTTGATATAACTTCTTCTAGCAGGGCTAGGGGTTCAGATGGGACGGAGTTCGGAGCCTTCCCAGGGCATGGGCCGCTATTCGACAGAGTTGATGACCCGAACGACTTCATCTAAAACTGTTCAGTCTCGTCGGGAGAGTTGAGAGACGCTGGGAGGATGGTTGGTGCCACAACCGACACTTCCTTTGGAGTAGAAGGCTTTATTGCCAACATCCTTGATAGCGTACCTGATGGAGTTGACCTTGACGTATCTGACGCCGTCGATGCAGCGGAGAAATCCCTGCGCAGGTGACAATTTCTCTTTGAGTGTTTCTCTTCGCCCTCAGGCATTATTCATCGTTTTTCTTAATTTTCTTATTACACCGTAGTGCAAAGAGATATACGAGCGTGTCATCTCTTGGCTCCGTAAGGAACTTGCACGCCACGAGAAGGAGCATGATGCCATTGCTTTGAAACTGCAAGACTCATAGTCTCGGAGCGTCCGGGGAGATGAGGAGTTGAAGGAGCTTCGAGCCTCTTTAGAGGCGGCACTTCAGGAGAAGAACACTCTTACTGCACAGGTATTCTTCTATTCTCTTTTATATTTTCTCCTTCGCTTAGTATCTTTATATGTGTTTTGTGTTCACATATTTGCCGTATTGCTTCGTAACGAAGGTTGACTAAGGAAACTCGAGGATCGCAGAGTTGGAAGCGGAGGTCTCCGAGCTGAGGGAGCGGAATGATAATGCAACTGGGAAGTTGGTGACATCACAGAGCCTTCTTTCAGATGCTCGCTAGGAGATCGTTGCTTTGGCCGAGGCTAAGCTCGATGTGGAACGATACGCTACTGCTTACAAGGCAGACGCGGCCACGGCACATGCGGTGTCTTGTGACATATCCCTGGCGGCCGAGCAGAAACTGGCCCGTGCTGTTGATCATGCCAAGGCGAAAGGGAGGAAGGAGGTCCTGGAAGAACTTAAGGCCTGGGGCTTCGAGTTATCCGCCGACCTGAATGAGGCCTGTGTGATAGAGGAGGCACTAGAGCGTTTAGTTGTTCCTGATGAGGGCAAAAAGTATAGCGACGAGGAGTAGTCTCCGAGCCTTCCCTTCTCTTTTTTGTATGCCCCTTCTTCTTTCTTTTTTGTTTCATATGTTCTCCCTTCTGGGAAACCAATGCTGCAAAGATATATGACTGTTTTGTTAATATATGGAGGGAGCTTTTATTTCGGTAGTTCTTCTTGCTTCAAGGCACCGATTATCGGGGCCTTTTTGCATTTTGTAGCCGAGGTTGAGTTGATAGCTCCTACGGGAAGACGTTGGGGATTCCCCGAGGTATTCCTCCTACTTTTACGAATTACATGGGAGCCTGGAGTAATTCCGCCATTGCATTCCCCAAGGGGAGGGTGACGTTAACGCGGCCAAAATTAATTGGCATGTTTGGGTAATTGGTCGGTTGTTGCCTGGCTCTTATATATTCGTCTATACCTCCCTCAAGCGATGATTCTGCAGTTTCTTTCTTTGATAAATCCATCTTTTCTGTAGAGCCAGGTACCTTTCGCGAGCTTCTCCACTTCTCTGCTTCAGGTGATTTCTTCCTGGATAATCCTCTTTTTACCATTATTCTACCGTAGCCATGGCCACCGCTTCGACGTCAGATGCTCGGAAGAAGGAGACTCCTTCCTGTATTCCTTCTTTAGCTGGCGATAGTGGCCCTCCTCCAATATCGGGGGAACGGTATTCAGAGTACACTACCTTGAAGAGCATTATTACGTCGGGGAAGCCTCCCAATATTCCAGGACACCGGGGGCATGTGTCGAGAATTACCTCTTCGATGGTAGAAGAGGACTTTGGGGCGATTAGGAGAAAATGTGGATGGGGGGAAGGCATGGTTCTGTAAGCCCCTTTACCCAAGGAGAACGTCACGACGTATGTTGAAGGTTTCTTGAGTGTGTATACTGGCATTCTCGCGCTGGGTTCCCCGGACCGGGTTGTGCTTGCTTTTTGTAAAAGGTATCAAGTAACACTGGCGCAAGTTCATCCCTTCTTCTGGAGCATAGTACAATCGATGAGATACTTTGCCAACAAGGCTGGGATAGATTTCACCCTTAGTCACCTCATAAGGTTGTACCAGCCATTACGCTTCCAAGGCCCGGTTGCTCTTCAAAGTCTACTCGAGCTCCTATGATTGGTGGTCAAGAGGATAAATACCATGAATGGATGAGCCAGTTTGTTCGGGTTCGGACGACTGACATCGTCCCTAGAGAATTCCTACCGTTCCCTGAGAAATGGAGCTCCACACATAAGCACTCTGTTTGAGCTGTCTTTTTCTTCTTTTGAGGTCGTGCTCACAGTGATTTCTTCTCGTCTTTTGCTTATAGCAACTCGTTGGTTGACTGATGAGGTTCTGGACTTAGTCGAATGGTCTCGTAAGCTGGCATCATGCTGGGCTCATGATAGGCGTCGGTGGCGAGATCTTTCGAAAAGGAGGTGGGAGGTAAATTACCGTGGTAGGTGCCTGGCATTCTCTTCCCACACTTCTCTTTTCTCTTTCATGGGCAGCCTTTTCTTTGCTGACCTGCTTGGTTCCTTTATTGCTGGTGCCGGGAGTTCATTTGAGGCGAGACCTCTCGTTCAAGAATCGAGGAGTGCTGGCAAAAGGAAAGGTGTTCCGCGGTGTGAGAAGGCTTGCGGTGATGCACCTTCTTCGCAGCGGCTGAGAGGAAATGACTCAATCAGTTGGCCAGCTTTTGGGGCTGAAGCTTTATTGGACATAGCTTCAGACCTCAATGAGGCTCATTGTTTTGGCCTTTTCGACCGTGGTAGGGATGTTCTGGGTCTGGTACTTTCTTCTTTTTTCTTCATACGCTTGGATTCTCTCTTTCAGGCTTATGACAGGCTTAACGTTGAGCTATTTCATTGCGAGACCCATCTGCGGGAAGTTCAGGAAAGGGGGAAGTCCCTCCAGCTTCTATGCGCGATGAAGGAAAATGAACTCGTTCTTTGAGGTGCGGGGCGGATCGAAGCCGTGCTCGGGAGACCCTCTTGGAGAAACAGGTATTCCGCCTTCCATGTTGGCCCGTACTTCCTTCCCATCCTTTTTTCTATCTTTGCCGACCTTTGAAACGTTGTTGTTCCAGTTGAAGGGCAAGGCGGATGAGCTGGAGCAACTCTGGGGCGAGGTTGGTGCTGCCAATCACGAATCCACTGAGCTGCAAGTGCATGTTAACGCTCATTCGGAGGCCAAAGAGAGAGCTCAGGCTGTGATATCTGCTTTTGAGGTGCAACTTGAGGCTGCTCGTGCGAATGACTCCGCTCGAGTGAAGATGATCACGAGTCTCTCATCCGAGCTGTCGAGGGCAAAAGCCGAGGTGGAAAACGTTCGAGCCGAGGTCATAATAAATAGTACCCGGGTGGAGCAGAAGATGGCGGCCTATTCAAAGAGTGTCACTGTTGTTAGGGCCGAGCTGAAGAAGGCCCTTGATCGTGCGGGCAATAGCAGGGAGTATGAGAGATACAGATCCCGAAGGGAGACCCTCGAAGAGATTCATGCCAGAGGTTTCAATCTCTCAAGGGAGATCGGGCACACCAAGGGAGCGGAGTTTGATGCCAAGTTTCTGATATCCGATGATGAGGAGGAGGCTGATGGGCCATAGCTGCCAAAAAGGGAAATAATGGGGGAATAAGCGTTCCCTGCCTTCTTTGCTTTGTGTATATACATATAGATTTCATTATACAACGCAGGCCGAGATTCCATCCTGTCATTGACATGTAATAATGAGGAAGGGGAGTTCCCGCAACCTATAGTTTCTGTACTTTCGCTTGCTGGAGTTTTTTCACTGGATCGATTCAATCCCGGAGTAGCCTTTAGGCTTGTATTTTTTCGATTACCTTCGGGGTTCAGTCTCCAAGTCGGGATTCGACTCGAGCTCACATTAACCTTGAGCCCGTTCGGGTTGGTGATAAAGGTTTTTATTTTCTGCTCTTGGGCGTTTGGTGATTTTTCGGGTCCAATCTCCAAGTCGCATTGCGATTCGAGCGATATTTGACCCTTTTCGAAGGTTCGTGTTGGAGATAATGGCATCGATGTCAGGCTCTTGGGAGCGTTATGATTTTTGGGTCCAGTCTCCGAGTCATGTTGCGACTTGAGCTGTAATCGACCGTTTAATCTAATTTGAGCTCTCGGCCAGTGGTGATGGGCTTCATGTTGCTTGGTCATTGAGACCTTGTAGTATGAGGCCCGAAGTCTTGCTTAGCCAACGACAATGGCACTTACGTTGTTTGATCGTGGAGATCTTTAAATATGGGGCCCAGAGGCTTTGCTTGGCCGGCGACAATGGCACTTACGCTGTTTGGTCGCGGGGACCTTTTGATATCAGGCCCGGAGGCTTTGCTTAGGTTAACTATTTTGGATCCAGTCTCCGAATTGAGTTACGATTTGTGCTCACTTTAATCCTCAAGTTGTCAATTTTTAGGCTGGCGACAATGGCTCTTACGCTATACGGTCATAGAGACCTTTTGATGTGAGGCCCGGAGGCTTGCTTAGCCGGTGACAATGGCACTTACATTGTTTGATGTGAGGCCTGAAGGCTTTTTGTAGGCTTTGTTTCCTCTCATTAAGGTCTTATTGATTATTTTGCCTGACCCGTCGTCGGTTTTAAAGGAGCCTCAATTTCAAGTCGTAGTCGATGATGTTTCGAGCACCTCGAAAGGTTCATAGCTCATAGGTCGAGTAGATCAATATTTTTGCGATTTTGGAGTCTACATGGTCGGGACTCATTTTTTTGCTTATTAAGGGAAGCCTGTGTTTAACCAGTTCTTTCCGAAATAGATTCGGAGGATTTTTTAGCAACAGTCGGGCGTCCCTGAGTCGCATTTTTTGGGTTGAAGCAGTCATTTTGACCGGAGTCAGGTGTGTTTGGCTGGAGCCATTTTGATCCTAAAAAGCAGTTTTAGGTGTCTACACTGAGGGTATGACCTTTCGGGATTCTTACAAATGCGACGTATAGCCTAAACTGCAGGATTTTTCATGCCTGTTGAGGTCTTACAGTTTGCCATGCATGTTGAGGTCTTACAGTATATGGAGAATAGATCTGGTTTTGCCGAGGCTACCCGTTAGGGTCTTTCAATTTCGAATTTTCCAGTGTGTGGACATCGGTGGCAGTCTCCGAGTCATCGAGTTGTTTTAAGCCTGAAGTCCGCTTCTCGTGAGCTCGGAGTTGCACCATGAGGACTTGATGAACCCGGCGTTTTGACCTTGGGGTCGTATCGATATCGGATTCTATAAATCTCCGGGTATCTCGAAATATATCTGGCGAAGAAGTTTTTTGTTGTGGATAAGCCAAAATAGTCTTCTTCAAGGTGTGGGAAGCTTAAAAAATATTATTTATTGCTTGACGAGAATATAAGCTGTAAATATATGATGTCTAGTTGTTGTGAGTCTGATTATCCGATGAGCTTGTATGATTCCATATTGGAAATTTTAGGAGAGAGAGGATCACGATCTCGTTAGGTCCTCTCCCCGGGGATGTGCAGTCCTGCTAATAATCTTGGTGGTGGAACCTTATTCTTGTGAGAAACCCAGTCGAGGAAAGAATGCCCGGCGGGCCCCGTGGTGGACGCGAACCCTCGAGATGGATCCAGAGCTGCTGAATGCCTCAGTTGGCTGCCTGCGTATAGATTAGCAACAAGAAGGTAAAGGAAATAATAAAAAGGAGGCTGTGTTCCGGGGAACAAGCCACGCAGCAGTCGTCTTCCTCGTTCGGCCAGGCCCGATCGAGGATGTGATTGTCCTTACCCTCCGACCTCATTTGAGGGCAACGTCGGTCACGAGCATAAGGCGAGGGATCCCCTCTTGCCGCTTGTAGCTAGAAGCTTTTAGCCCTGCGTTTGTCGCGGGGTTTTGCACCTTTGGAGGAGCGGGGTTGGAATCGCATCTCGGGCGATATATTTTTCGTTGTCTGCATACAACGTCTATACCCTGTGTCGTTCAGCATAATAGCCTAAGCTCGGGCGGGCCGCATAGCGGGAATGATTTGGTCATTGTGGTGATCGCCATCGAGAACCTATTAGAGGTCCGGCCCGAGAGCGATGTTGGGCCGGATCGTCCTATCGGTTTCAACCCGACATCATCGGTATATATTTGGCCGATCCACCTGCAGTCATAAATGCATGTTTTATTTGAAATGAGTCGAATGGAAGAAGGGATTACCGATATGTTAATACGATGCCGAGATGGAATCTCGGCGTCCTTTTCCCTAAGCGAGAGGGTGTCTTTTGGGAGCATTTTTTGGGACCGCCCCTTTCTGGTGGCGGACACTTGCATTCTAAATTTTATGGGTCTTCGCGGGATACCGTCATCCTTTAACAACTGTGATGATGCGCTGCAGCTTGCCGGTTCTGTTTTGCCCGATCTCTCTTCGTCCGTGGAGCTGGATCCGGGTTTGCTCGTTTGGTGACATTTTATGGCGACCTTTGTTGAATGGCGTAGTTGCTGCTCTTTTGGGTCTGTAACTCCGAGCATTTCGT
Source organism: Nicotiana glauca (assembly GCA_026770625.1). Taxonomy (NCBI): domain Eukaryota; kingdom Viridiplantae; phylum Streptophyta; class Magnoliopsida; order Solanales; family Solanaceae; genus Nicotiana; species Nicotiana glauca. The sequence continues at coordinate 29,925 of MU665107.1, forward strand.
GATTCTCATGGAGGGCCACAGTTGCCTTTGAGGGGTTTTGGTTGAATAGATCTGAGCCACCCGGAGTTCCCGGCTTCACTTATGGTGACCATTATGCTTGGAACTGCAACGTTGAAGTCGAGCTCTATCGGGTGAGGTTTCCTTGCCGGCTGTATCTTGTTGAATCTTGTATAATTGGAGGTTCCCCGAGGGGGTTTTCCTCCGGCAAATGCCCTGTTGCTACGAGATGTGTTGTACCTCAAATCGTCTCTTCCGTTTGCGTCGCGTGGACGTTGGCTCCATTCATTTAGTGGAAGCTCCTTTGCTGGGAATCTACCTGGATATACCGAACCCGGGGAGGTTTTTCGAGGGTCGTCTATGGCCCCGACTTGGGCCTGGTGTTGGTTGTTGGCATCCGACCAAGCCTTGACCGAATATTTGGCTAAGCTTCGCTTGAACTGCTCCAGAGCCGTCGGGTATGCTTTGTTTAGATTTTGGGCAAAGGCCTGTGCCGTTCTACTACTCGGGATTGGGAGCGATCCCGTTTGTCCTGTCAGGGAGCGGGGTGCGGCTTCCCGCAACACTTTATTTCTTCTTCTCCCGGCCTTTGGTGCATTGGTCACTTTTAGCATTATTTTGATGGCGTCTGCATGTGCTTCCACGGACCGTGCTAGTACGGTGAGCGGTTCTTCGAGATCAGGTGCCGAATAATGGCTCTGCATCATGGTTTCTTCCGAGGGAGTTTCTTCAAATCTCCTTATCAGGACGGGCCCGAGTTCTTCATTTCGGAGGTCGTTGTTCCCGGACGGGCGTGCGTAAGTAGCAATGCACCCGTGAGGACTTGAGGTCTTGTCACTCCTGGGGGATTTTGCCTTTTCCGACTTTCGCGAAATGAGTTCCGGGATCACATTTTCGAAAGAAGGCTGTTGTATGAGTCTCCACGAGCATGATTCAATCTTTACGATAAGGTCTTTCAGCATCCTTACTGCCATAGGATAGGTTGTCGGTTCGTCGTCGCACGATGCCTCGGGTACTGGCTCGAAGCGTGGAGATATTTTAGGTGCTGCCGCGCTAAGATTCTTCGGGCGGCTTTGTAGCTGAGAGATAGCCAAATGTTGTTCCTGCAACATTTCAAAAATAATACGAAAATTAACTTCCCATTCTACCCGGGCTGGGATTTTTCCGATTTCCTATTGGTTAACGTGCTGTGTGCCGCCATCGGTGCGCGAGACTTCATTAGCCTGCTGCGCGGCATACAGACTCACGTCCGCTCGAACCGATCCAAATACGTTATCAAGGTCCTGCGGTGTCGCGCCAGTCGTTAGAACAGCCATGCTGTTCTCTTTGCAATTTTTTGGGTTATCGTCCTTGATTTCCCTTATCGAGCTGATTATTAACTTGAAATCGAAAGATCTTGGGCAAGAAAAAGTATGAAAGATATCGTGTGTTTAAGTGAGGAAACTAACAAGAGAATAATTACTATTATTTTTAGCCCTACGGTGGGCGCCAAACTGTTTATCGTGAAAATGGTAACAACAATTAGATTTGTAAATGGGATTCTAAAAATACGTGATCTATTCCCGAGCTAGTTTGAAAGGGTTGTTAGTGCTAAAATGCGAAGTAGAGTGGTAGAGATCAAGTTAATCAAAGCGGTAATCGTACAAATAAGGAGACGCTCCTCGGGCGCAAAACAGGCTGGTAGATACCTCGGAGCCGAGCCTCGAGCCTATCTCGAGCTTGTCGGGGGTTTAGGAAGGGGATAACAGATAAAGATATAATCAAGTAAGGCTCTATACTATCAATCCTGAGTCAAATAATAAAGAACAAGTGAAGAAAACAATAAAGTGCTAAGGTGACCTCGGGGTCAATGGAGACAGATATCTTAGAAGAGAGACGGAGAGAGAGAGAGAGAGAGAGATATTATTGCATTGTGGAGAAGTGGAGCAACATCAGCCATTTACAAGGTAGGGTGAGTCCCCCTTATATAGGCTAGGGGACTTGATATAGTACAGGGTGCATTAAATGTAAAGATACAGGGATGGGACGTCTGGACAAGACACTAGATCCTGTTGGATCGAGCTATCCCCTCGGGAGCTTATCGTCTGCGTGACTTCTGCTAGGTTGCGGACAGGTCCTCTGACCTTCGAGCCACTACAGAGCCGCAGGTTATGCTCGAGATAAGGAGCTCGACCGCGACCATATGTCCTCGACGTGTCGTTAAGATACTCCGAACGTACCTCGATGGCGAGAAACAACTCCTCCAATTTTACCGCGCACACATATATAGTGACCAAATAATTCATTGTACCTCCCTAGAATATATATATATAATCTCATCTACCGTTTGTGATTTAACAAAACTAATTCCTAAAAAATTATGATAACTCCTGATATATGTAGTTACCCATGTTATGGGTTGGTACAAGTAATGCTACATAAACTAAATTACCACATTTTTTCACCTTAATACTAAGGTTTGTATGCATCGACAAGTTATAAATTAATATATTAATACTCATGAAGATATTATCAAGCCATTTTAATTTTATAACCCTCCCATTTTATAGTTCTCCAAATTTTATATTTGACGCCCGTATATTTGCCATGAACTCAGCATGGTTAATACCTTCAGAAGCAACCTCACGATTGCCTTTTGAGAGTATTATACGCAAGGTAGATGATAATTTTACAATATGTATACCAAATGAGTGGAAGAGATGATGGTGTACATATTAAATTATACATAAGCTGATAGTTTGACCCGGCGTCATGACCTACCTAGGTGAACCTTAGACTCTAGTACATGCAATTGGAAAGTGAAGAATTTGCTAAGCATTATTTTGAACTATGTATATGATTTTTGAAGGGTGCTAAGTTGATCATTCTTCAATAATTTTAGCGGCACAATATTTTTTAAACCCAAGCAATCAAAATCAAAAAGGGAATCAATGAGAGAAGCACCCGCAACAATGGGATAAAAATCTCAACAAAAATAGATAATTAAATAATAATGAGATAAAAGAGAGAGACGACAATAGAGAGATGTAGAGAGAAAGATGAATAGGATGAGAGAAGAGAGGGTAAACATTTTTATAGGAAAAATGGATAAATAATAGAATGTGATAAGAGATTTTAGTGGTTTTGACTCCGAAATTAATTGGCAAAAACTTGTACATTTTTTTCCAACTTGGTGGCAACGTATTGACAAACACACTCCATGATCGCCAAGACTAAATCGTTTAAAGTAGTTTGTTTAAACAACTAAAGGTGTCTAGATGAAAATCATAGTCGAGCAGGGGCAGGAATATAATTTTCTGCAACTACAGGTGTCTATTTCCCTATTCTACCATAAATAAATGAAAAATTTTCATAAATAGATATCTTTTAGTGGTAATTAGCTCTCTATAGATACCATTTGCTATATTACAGCCTGTAGATACGTTTTTAGATATTTTAAGATGTATTTAGATTACTGTATTCTTGAATACATTAGAAAAAAGCAGCGAATCATGGAAAACCTGTTAATAAGATGTTGTATTCAACTGTATTCAAGAGTTGAATCATTGAATACAGTAACGTATATTCCTTAAAAAAGGGACCTTTCAACTGATTAAAAACGAAAAGAAAATCAATCT
>MU665107.1:57704-103087 GCA_026770625.1 Nicotiana glauca
CTAGGCTGAGAGTGAAGTCTTAGAACACAGGAACTTTGATTGGAAAATCTGTAGAGTTAGCGAAGATTATCGAGAAAAGGAAGATTAATATAGCTTATGTACATGAGACTAGGTGGGTAGGAGATAAGGCGCGTGATATGGGTAGTTTCAACTTTGGTATTCTGGGAGGGTCTGGGTAAGAACGGGGTAGGTATCTTGGTTGATAAGGATCTCCGTGAACTAGTGGTGGAGGTTAGGAGGGTGAATGATAGGCTGATGACTATTAAGCTAGTTGTTGGAGGTTTTACTTTGAACACAATCCGTAAGAACGCACCCCAAGCCAGGTTGGATAAGGAAGTCAAGAGGCGTTTCTGGGAGGATTTGGATGAGATTGTGCATGGTATCCAACATAATGAGAAGCTTTTCATAGGAGGAGATTTCAATGGCCACATTGGAGCGACGTCTGGGGGGGTACGATGATGTGCATGGTAGCTTTGGTTTTGGAGATAGAAACGGAGAAGGAACGTCTTTGATGGACTTTTCTAGAGCATTTGATTTGGTGATAGCAAACTCGAGTTTCCCGAAGAAGAGGGAGCACTTGGTCACCTTCCGGAGTTCAGTGGCCGATACTCAGATTGATTATTTACTCTGCAGGAAGTCCGATAGAGGTCTTTGCACGGATTTAAAGGTCATCCCGAGTGAGAACCTCTCGACCCTCCATAGGCTCTTGGTCATGGACATTGAGATCACGAGGAAGAGTAGGAAAATAACGATGTATAGCCAACATATGATCAAGTAGGAAGCCTTGACGGAAGCTAAAGAGCAGGAGTTGGGGGTCGAGTTGGTGACTATAGGGGCTTGGAGAAGTAGTGGGGACGCAAGCGCTATATGGACCATGGCTGCGCAGTGCATTAGGGAAGCCGCGAGAGAGGCATTACGGGTCTCAAAGGGTTACTCTGGTGGTCACAAGAGAGACTGGTGGTGGAATAGAGAGGTTCAAGGAAAAGTGGAAACCAAGAAAGTGGCGTATATGAAGCTAGTGGAAAGAGTAGACGAGGAGGAGAAGAGGGCGAATAGGGAGCATTATAAGTTGGCTAAGAATGAGGAAAAGTTAGCAGTTACGGCAGCCAAAACTACAACTTTTAGTCGTTTGTATGAGGAACTCAAGGGCAGAGGTGGGGATAAGAGTTTGTTCAGGTTATCCAAGGCGGGAGAAAGGAAGGCGCGAGACTTGGACTAAGTGAAGTGCATCAAGGAAGAAGAAGGTAGAGTTTTGTTGGATGAGGGACTGATCCGTCGGAGATGGCAAACCTACTTCCATAATCTCTTGAATGAGGAGGGAAACATGAGCATTGTCCTTGGTTATATGGAACTCTCCGAGAGCCATTGTGACTTTGGGTATCATAGGCGGATTAGAGTTGATGAAGTTGAGGGGGCTATGCGAGATGAGCAGGGGCAAAGCGATCGGGTCGGATGAAATCCCGGTGGAGTTTTGGAAGAGTGTGGGCAAGGAAGGCTTGGAGTGGATCACTAGGTTATTTAATGTCATTTTTAGAATGAAGAATATGCCCGAAGAGTGGAGGTGGAACACGATGGTTCATGTATACAAGAACACGGGTGATATCTAAAATTGCAATGACTATCGGGGTATCAAGATTCTTAGCCATACTATGAAAGTCTGGGAGAGAGTGGTCGAGCTAAGGGTGAGGAGAAATGTGTCTATTTCTGAGAACCGGTTTGGGTTTATGCCGGGGTGTTCTACTATAGAAGCCATCCACATTGTTAGGAAATTGATAAAGCAGTATAGGGAGAGAAAGAAGGACTTGTATATGGTATTCATCGACTTGGAAAATGCGTACGATAAAGTTCTGAGGGAGGTTTTGTGGAGATGTATGGAGGATAGAGGTGTTCATGTTGCCTATGTTAGGTTGATTAAGGACATGTACGATGGAGTAAAGACATGAGTGAGAATGGTAGGTGGGGACTCGGACGATTTTCCTGTGGTGATGGGTTGCATCAGGGGTCAGCATTCATCTCTTTTTTGTTTGCTCTGGTGATGGATGTAGTGACGTGCCACATATAAGGGGAGGTGCCGTGGTGTATGATATTTGTAGATGATATATTGATTTACGAGATGCGAAATAGTGTGAACGCGCAATTAGAGGTATGGAGGCATACCCTGGAATCTAAAGGTTTTAAGTTGAGAATGTCCAACACAGAATACTTGGAGTGTAAGTTCAGTGGCGATACTCAAGGAGGGGAAAGGGCGGTGAGGCTGGACTCGCAGGTCATCCCTAAGGGAGAGAGTTTTAAGTACCTTGGATCTATTATTCAGGGGAATGAAGAGAATGATAAAGATGTTACACATCGTATTGGGGTGCGATGGATGAAAGGGAGACTTGTTCCGGTGTTTTGTGTGACAAGAAGGTGCCACCAAAACTTAAGGGTAAGTTTTACAAAGTGGTAGTCAGACGACCAATGTTGTATGGGGCTGAGTGTTGGCCAGTCAAGATCGCTCATGTCCAGAAGATGAAGGTAGTAGAGATGAGGATGTTGAGATGAATGTGCGGGCACACCAGATTAGATAGGATCAGAAATGTGGTTATTCATGACAAGATGGGTGTGGCCCCTATTGAGGGCAAGGTGCGGGAAGCACGACTTAGGTGGTTTGGTCATGTGAGGAGAAGGAGCACAGACGCCTCACTGAGAAGGTGTGAGAGGTTGACATTGGAGAGCCTACGGAGAGGTAGAGGTAGGCCAAAGAAGAGGTAGGGAGAGGTGATTAGGCAAGACATGGCGTAACTTCAGCTAACCAAGGACATGACCCTTGATAGGAAGGCATGGAGGTCGAGGATTATGGTAGTAGAGTAGGTAGTCTAGAGTGTTCATAACAGTAGTATTTGCACACAGTCTCAGTTTCTGTTGATAGTAGGTTTTATGATTAACCGTTATTTCTTTCATTGTTGTTCACCTATTATCTAGTTGTTTTTATTCTGATTTATACAACATCTTGGTTCTGTCCCTTCTTGTCTATATTTTTATTATTGTGGTGCTTATGCTTCTCTATGCCGAGGGTTTATTGACCGGGAGTTGACTTTATTGATATCGGGGTCGAATCCCTATTCCGAAAGTTGGAATAGGTCTTTCATTTCATTTATAATTTGCGTGGAAAATTTAAAGTCAATCGAAGTTGTTTTGGTATGAATCAGTATAGGATTATCCAGTACTACTACTTAGAGCTTGTGACTTGTATTCGCCGGGTTTTGGGAGTTGTATATGCTGAGTTGCAGAGTTTATTTTATATAGTTGTTGAGTTTTGATACTTTAATTATTATTTAAGTTATTTATGCATGAATGTTAGGCTTACCTAGCCTTCGAGACTAGGTGCCATCACAACATCCTATGGAGGGAAATTGGGGTCGTGATAAGTTGGTAATAGAGCTCTAAGTTCACAGGAGTTACGAGTCACAAACAGGGTTAGTAAAGTCTCGCGAATGGGTACAGAGAAATGTGTACTTATCTTAGGGATTCTATGGAACTGTTAGGAAAAGCTTCACTTCTTTTAGTCCTTATCGTGCGAAATTGTTGACGTCGAAATTCTAAATCTCTATCTTTCTATTCTCTCACAGATGGTGAGGATATGCACAGCTGGATCGGATGATCAGACACCCGTGTCCCCTACTAGAGCCGTGAGAGGTCGGGGCAGAGGTTGAGGACGGGCACGTGGTGCAGCTAGAGCACCAACCCGAGCTGATACAGAGGAGACACCAGTAGCTCCAGTTGGAGGGAAGGCATCTTATGTGCCTGTAACTGCCCCTGCACTTCAAGAGACCCTTGACCAGTTTTTGAGCATGTTTGGCATTCTAGCTTAGGCAGGGTTGGTTCCACTTACTTTGCCACATTTCAGGCCGAGGGAGGAGCACAAAATCCCACCGCCCATACCCCAGAGTAGCGGGTCCAAGTTGACCAGGTCCGATAATACATACCAGTGTAGCCGGTCGCCCAAGTTTAGCCTGAGGTCAGAGCAACAGCTTCTGAGGGGGAGCAGCTCAGGCTCGAGAGGTACAAGAAGTATCACCCTCCTACTTTTAGCGGTTTGGCTTCAGAGGATGCCCAAGGTTTTCTTAAGGAGTGCCATTGTATCCTACGGACAATGGGTATTATGGAGTTCTGTTCGTTTAGCACATCCAGTTTCCAGCATTATTCCGGCTACTCCCAGGCCTCAGGTTGCCCATTATGCACTGCCACTATCTAATGCACCTCCTGTATGGGGTGCTTCAGTGGTCAGTCCAGCCGACCGACCCGAGATTGTTTCACAGCCACATCCTTCGAGGGCTTATTTTGAGTGTGGTGACACTTTTCATATGGTGAGGGACTGCTTAGACTCAAGGGGTGCACCTCCACTGACTACTCAAGCCCCAAGTATTCCATAGGGCCCTCAAGCTTCTCAGGCCGTGGTTATTGCACTAGTTGCCACCCTACTTGCACAACCAGCTAGATGTGGAGGTCGGGCAGGTAGAGGTTGCCCTAGAGGGGAGGCCAGGATAGATGTTATGCTCTTACTATTAGGATGGATGCGGTTGCATCTGACTCAGATATCACAGGTATTGTTCCGGTTTTTCATAGAGATGCATCAGTCTTATTTTATCTAGGATCCACTTATTCCTATTTATCATCTTACTTTGCTCCATATTTGAGTATATCCATGATTCTTTGAGTTCTCTTGTATATGCGTCCATGTCTGTGGGAGATTCCATTATTGTTGACCGTGTGTATAGGTCATGTTTAGTTGTTCTTGGTGGTTTTGAGACCAGAGCCGATCTATTATTGCTTAGTATGGTAGATTTTGATGTTATTTTGGGCATAACGGATGGTTGGGAAGGGGTGTGAGGCATATCTAGCCTTTGTGAGAGATGTTAGTGTTGATGCTCCTACCGTTGAGTCAGTTTCGGTAGTGAGGGATTATCCAGATGTATTTACGGCAGATCTTTTGGGCATGCCACCTGATAGGGATATCGATATTGGTATTGATTTATTATTGGACACTCAATCCATTTCTATTCCATGATATGTATATACCCAGCAGAGTTAAATGAGTTAAAGGAGCAGTGACAAGATTTGCTTGATAAGGGCTTCATTCGGCCCATCGTGTCATCTTGGGTGCTTTGGTCTTGTTTGTAAAGAAGAATGATGGTTCTGTGTGTATGTGTATTAATTATCGATAGTTTACCATGAAGAATAGGTATCCATTTCCATGCATTGACGACCTATTTGATCAGCTACACGGTATGGTCATTACGAGTTCCTTGTGATGTTATTTGGGCTGACCAATGCCCCAACATCATTCATGCACTTGATGAACAGTGTAGTCCATCCCTATATTAACTCATTCATCATTGTTTATTGACGACATCTTGGTATACTACCAAAGCTAGGAGGATCATGAGCAGTACTTGAGGATCATGCTTCAAACCTTGAGAGAAAAGAAGCTGTATGCAAAATTTTTGAAGTGTGAATTCTGGCTTGATTTGGTGGCATTTTGGGTCATGTAGTATCGAGTGATGGGATCAAGGTAGATCCGAGAAGATTGAAGCAGTGGAGAGTAGGCCCAGGCAGTCTTCAGCTACTGAGATTGGATTTTTCTTGGTTTATCAGGGTATTACCTTCGATTCGTAGAGGGTTTCTTATCTCTTACTACACCTATGACCAGATTGACTCAGAAGGGTGCTCCATTTAGGTGGACGGAGGAGTTTGAGGAGTGCTTTCAAAAGCTCAAGACTGCTTTGACTACAACCTAGCGTTGGTGTTGCCTACAGGTTTGGGGTCTTACACTGTGTACTATGATGCGTTGCGTGTTAGCCTTGGCACAGTGTTGATGCAAGACAGTAGGGTGATTGACTATGCATCTAGATAGCTGAAGGTTCATGAGAAGAACTATCCTATCCACGAACTTGATTTAGTAGCTAGTGTTCATGCCTTGAAGATTCGGCAACACTATTTGTATGGTGTCCCTTGTGAGGTATATACCGACCACCAAAGTCTACAACATTCATTCAAATAGAAGGATCTTAACTTGTATCAGTGGCTATGATTAAAGTTTCTTAAGGACTATGATATCACCATTTTGTATCATTCCGGGAAAGCCAATGTGGTGGCTGATGCCTTAAGTCATTAGGCGGAAAGCTTGGGTAGTTTAGCATATCTACCGGCAGCAAAGAGGCCATTAGCCTTAGATGTTCAGACCTTGGCCAACCAGTTTTTTAGATTGGATGTTTTGGATTTGAGTCGAGTTTTGTCATGTAAGGTTTCTCGATCTTCTCTATATGATTATATCAGAGAGCGTCACTATGATGACCCCCATCTGCTTGTCCTTAAGGACACAATTCAGCACGACGATGTCAAGGAGGTCACTATCGAGGATGAGGGTGTGTTACGGATGCAGGGCTAGCTATATGTGCCCAATATAGATGGTATGCGTGAGTTGATTCCTCATGAGGCCCACAGTTCACGGTACGCCATTCATCCGGGTGCCGCTAAGATATACTAGAACTTGAGGCATCACTATTAGTGGAGGAGGATGAAGAAAGACATAGTGGAGTATGTAGATCAGTGCCTAAATTGTCAACAGATAAAGTATGAGCATCAACGACCAGGTGGTTTGCTTCAGAGACTAGAGATTCCAGAGTGGAAATGGGAGCGAGTTACTATGGATTTTGTTGTTGCGCTCCCACTGACTTAGAGGAAGTTCGATGCAGTATGGGTGATTGTGGATAGGTTGATCAAGTCAGCTCATTTCATTCTAGTGGTGACTACTTATTCTTCAGAGCAGCTGGCTCAGGTCTATATTTGCAAAATTGTCTGACTTCATGGCGTGACGGTATTCATTATCTCTGATTGGGGTATGCAGTTTACATCGGAATTCTGAAGGGCTGTACAATGGGAGTTAGGCACGCTGGTTGAGTTGAGTACAACATTTCACACTCAAATGGATGGAAATCCGAGCACACTATTCAGATATTAGAGGACGTGCTCTGTGCATTTGTGATGGAGTTTGGGGTTTTTGAGATAAGTTTGTGCCGCTTGCGGAGTTTGCCTACAACAATAACCACCAATCAAGAATTTAGATGGCTTCGTATAAGGCTTTGTATGGGGGGCGGTGTCCGTCTCCGGTGGGTTGGTTTGAGCCGGGTGAGACTAGGATATCGGGTGCATACTTATTTTAGGATGCTTTGATAAAGGTTAAATTGATTCAAGATCGTCTTTGCAAAACCCAATCTAGACAGAAGATTTATGCGTATCGGAAGGTTCGTGATGTTGCATTCGTGGTTGGGAATGGGTCTTGCTCCGAGTTCACCCATGAAGGATGTTATAAGGTTCGAGAAGAAGGGAAAGTTGAGCCCTATGTATATCGAACCTTTTAAGATTATTGAGAGGATTAAAGAGGTGGCCTACAAGCTTGCACTGCCACCTAGTCTAGCTGTAGTTAACCCACTATTCCATGTTTCTATGACCAACAAGTATCACAACGATCCGTCTCATATGTTGGATTTTAGCTCAGTCCAGTTGGACAAGGATTTGTCTTATATTGAGAAGCCGGTGGACATTTTGGACAGGTTGGTCCAAAAGTTGAGGTCAAAGAATATTGCTTCAGTGGAGGGGTCAGCCAGTCGAGGAGGCGACTTGGGAGACCGAGCATGATATGCGTATCCATTATCCTCATCTTTTCACCACTTCAGGTATGTCTCTATACTCGTTTGAGGACGAACGTTTGTTTTAAGAGGGGGAAGATGTAATGATCTGGCCGGTCATTTTGAGTATTTTAGTCCCGATCCCCTATTTATTGCCTCCTCTATGTTGTATTATAATTATGTGATTTGCCGGGAGTGTTTGGTTTTGGTTTCGGGCGTGTATCGGAGTGAAATGTGACATATAGTCCCTAAGTTGGAGGTTTAAGTTGAAAGGGTTGATCATAGTTTTACTATTGTGTAGACGACTCCGAAATAGAGTTTTGATGGTTCTAATAGCTTTGTATGGTGATTTGGTCTTAGGAGCATGTTCGGATATTGATTCAGAGGTCCGTAGGTCGTTTCAGCGTGAATTGACGAAAGTTAGGAAATTTAATGTTTGGATGATTGGAAAGTTTGATTGGGAGCTGACTTTATTGATATCGTAGTCGGAACCCAAAAGTTAAAATAGGTACATCATGTCATTTATGACTTGTGTGAAAAATTTAAAGTCAATCGGAGTTGTTTTGGTATGAATCGACATTGGTTTTAGAATTCGGAAGCAAATAGTTTCATAGGCTTGAATTGGGGTTGTGATTCGTAGAATCGATGTTGTTTTATGTGATATTTGACCTTGAGCAGGTCCGTTATGTTTTTTGGAACTTATTGGTATATTCAAACGGGGTCCCCGGGTCCCAGGTGTGATTCAGATCGAATCCAGAACAAGTTTGGACTTGTGAGATTTGCTGAACCATTGCTGCTTCTAGCGCAATCGCACCTGCGCATTTGGGGCCGCGAGTGCAACACCGCAAGAGTGGCCCTCGAGCCGTAGAAGCGTGTTTTGTCATGGCCATCTGGAACTGCAGGTGTGGTCCGTAGAAGGTGTGATCCGTAGAAGCGTGTTTGGTACGAATCGACATTGGTTTCAGAATTCGGAAGCAAATAGTTTCATAGGCTTTAATTGGGGTTGTGAGTCGTAGAATCAATGTTGTTTTATGTGATATTTGACCTTGAGCAGGTCCGTTATGTTTTTTGGAACTTATTGGTATATTCGAACGGGGTCCCCGAGTCCCAGGTGTGATTCAGATCGAATCCAGAACAAGTTTGGACTTGTGAGATTTGCTGAACCATTGCTGCTTCTAGCGCAATCACACCTGCGCATTTGGGGCCACGAGTGCAACACCGCAGGAGTGGCCCTCGAGCCGTAGAAGTGTGTTTTGTCATGTCCATCTGGAACTGCAGGTGTGGTCCATAGAAGCGTGTGAGCCGTAGAAGCGTGTTTGGTATGAATCGACATTGGTTTCAGAATTTGGAAGCAAATAGTTTCATAGGCCTGAATTGGGGTTGCGATTCGTATAATCGATGTTGTTTTATATGATATTTGACCTTGAGCAGGTCCGTTATGTTTTTTGGAACTTATTGGTATATTCGAACGGGGTCCCCGGGTCCCAGGTGTGATTCAGATCAAATCCAGAACAAGTTTGGACTTGTGAGATTTGTTGAACCATTGCTGCTTCTAGCGCAATCGCACCTGCACATTTGGGGCTGCGAGTGCGACACCGCAGGAGTGGCCCTCGAGCCGTAGAAGCGTGTTTTGTCATGGCCAGCTGGAACTGCAGGTGTGTTCCATGTTCCCCATAAGTGGACTCGTCGATGTGAGGAATGCATTGCAGAAGCGGAGAAGGCCAGGGAGGCTTTGGATCACAAAGCGGACAATGTCCGCAGAAGCACTTGCTCATAAGCGATAAGGGGTCCGCATGTGCGAGTCTTCTAGGCTTGAGTTAGAGCCGCAACTATGATGATTTTTTTGTAGGTGCGACTAAATGACCGCGAATGCAGATTCATTGTGTAGAAAATAGGAAATTTCGAGGGTTTGATTTTATAATCCATTTTGGACCCAGAGAGCTCGGTTTTTGTGGCAATTTTTTAGGAGATTTTCAATGAAAACTTTAGGGTAAGAAATCCTAACTCGATTTTGGTTAAATTACACGAATCTGTTGTTAATTTTATCATTTAATTAGTGATTTGAAGTGAAAGTTTGAGGAAAAAATGTGAAAACTTCTTAGGCTAAATTTTGAGGTTTTGAAAGGCAATTTGACGTCGGATTTGAGTAATTTTTTTATCATTGGACTAGTTGTCGAATGGATGTTTGGATTTTATAATTTTGGTTGGGTTTCAAGACGTGGACCCGAGTTGAATTTTTATTTCTTTGCAAAGATCGTAATTTTGTTGTTCGAAATAGCTTTATATAGTTATATTTATAGTATGAAGTTGTTTTATCTAGATTCGAGCTGTTCGGAGTTGGATAATCGAGGAAAGACCTACTAGTTGATTGAGTTAGCATGATTTGAGGTACGTGTCTTGTGTAACTTTGTGTGGGTGATTTACCTCTTAGGATTGGTGTTGTTTGTGATAACTCTGATGTGTAAAGGCCGCGTACGCAAGGTGACGAGTGTGTGCACGGGCTAAATGTGGAAATTACCGGTTTTAGCTATGTAGATTCCTTTCATGCCTTAATTGAGTTACTTTAACATGTTATAGTCATAATTTCTAGTGTTTTTTTCATATGCTCTACTTGTATTATCTCTTACTTGTTAATTGCTCTACATGTTTAGTTGAAGTTCTTGTTTCCCTTATTCCATATTCATTACGTAACCATTGAATTCTTTACTTGAAATTGTTATTCTCCGAATGTCTTGTTGTTGAAAGAGATATTGAGTTATAAAGGTCGTGATTTACATTGAGGCAAAGTGTTAAGTTGTGAAATACTATTCTATTGAGTTATTCAATTCCGATTGTTCTTGTTGAGAATCATGTGTATGTTGTGGTTGAGCCATGGGCTCTTTATTGTGAAAATACTTTCATTGTTAATTTCTTTGGTAAGTTGTGATGTTGGGCACTTGATGTGCGATTTGTAATATGTTGCGATATTGATACGCATGTGGTGGTATAAGATTTTGGGATTAAAAGGTATGCAGTGATATAAGGTGGGCTTGATATGCATGGCTAGTAGGGGAACTACCAAAAGCCATGTGGTGTGATAAGGCATGCTAAAATACGGGATGCTATTTCGGAAAAATGATTTTCGAAACTAAATGCAAGGCTTCAGCGGTGATATAAGGAAGATTGTGAATTATTCTAGTGATTTGAGACTACGAGGCATTACCTCGGTAGTGACTCTTGTTGGTATTTCTCTATGGATACACTTGTCTTTGGTTGTTTTATTTTCTTAATATATCATTCCTTGTTTTCACCGTGTTGCATTATTTGATATAGTTTGGTATAGCTAATCTTGATATGTTATTTACTGTTTCAATTTCATTTCTATCATTAATACACTGCCATACACTTGTACACTTTTTCTTATTTAATCCAGTAGGGCCTTGACCTGATATCATCACTACTATACCGAGTTAAGGCTTGGTACTTACTGGGTACCGTTGTGGTGTACTCATGCTACAGTTCTGCACATCTTTTTGTGCAGATCAAGGAACTTCCTACCAGCCCAGGTATTAGCGAGAGCTCAATTGTGGAGACTTCAAGGTATACCTGCCTCAGAATCCCCCTCTACCTAGATTTCTTTATTTCATTATCCTTTTTATAGACATTGATGTATGGGATTATTCAATACTACTAATTAGAGCTTGTGACTCATATTTGCCAAATTTTAGGACTTGTATATGCGTGAGTTTCCTGATGTTTTCCCTTCAGACCTGCCGGGTATGCCACTCGATAGGGATATTTAGTTTTTGCATTGATTTGGCTCCGAGCACTCAGCCCATTTCTATCCCACCGTATCATATGGCACTGCCTGAGTTGAAAGAGTTAAAGGAGCAGTTGCAAGACTTGCTTGAGAAGGGTTTTATTAGACCCAGTGTTTCGCCTTGGGGTGCGCCGATGTTATTTGTTAAGAAGAAGGATTGGTCAATGAGAATGTGTATTGATTACCGGCAATTGAACAAGGTTACAGTCAAGAATAAGTATCCGCTACCGAGGATTGATGATTTGTTTGATCAGCTTCAGGGTGCCAAGGTAATTTCCAAGATTGACTTGTGATCTGGCTACCATCAGTTCAGGATTAGGGCATCTGATGTCCCTATGGCAGCTTTCCGCATTCGGTACGGGCATTATGAGTTCTTGGTGATGTCATTCGGGTTGACAAACGCCCCAACAACTCTTATGGATTTGATAAACCTAGTGTTGGGACTTATTTGGATTCATTTGTGATGGCCTTCAGGATGATATTTTGATATATTCCCGCAGCCGGGAGGAGCACGAGAAACATCTTAGAGTGGTTCTTCAAACTTTGAGGGATAGTCAGTTATATGCAAAGTTTTTGAAGTGTGAGTTCTGGTTGAGATCAGTTGCATTCCTAGGTCATGTTGTGTCAACAGAGGGTGTTCAGGTTGATCCGAAGAAGATTGAGGTGGTCAAGAACTGGCCTAGACCAGTATCAGCTACAAAGATTCAGAGTTTCTTGGGATTGGCAGGCTACTATCGTCGGTTCATGGAGGGGTTTTCATCTATCGAAGCCCCGATGACCAGGTTGGCCCAGAAGGGTGCCCGGTTCAGGTGGTCGGACGAGTGTACGGTGAGCTTTCATAAGCTCAAGACGGCTTTGACTACGGCACCAGTGTTGGTTTTGCCCACAGGTTCAGGGCCTTATACAGTTTATTGTGATGCTTCTCGTATCGGGCTTGGTGCAGTGTTGATGCAGGATGGCAAGGTCATTGCCTATACTTCGCGGCAGTTGAAGATTCATGAGAAGAACTATCTGGTTCATGATTTGAAGTTGGCAGCCATAGTTCACGCATTGAAGATTTGGAGGCATTATCTGTATGGCGTGGCATGTGAGGTGTTCACGGATCACGAGAGTCTTCAATATTTGTTCAAGCAAAAGGAGCTGAATTGGAGGCAGAGGATGTGGCTGGAGTTGTTGAAAGATTATGGTATCACCATTTTATATCATCCGAGAAAGGCCAATGTGGTGGCCAATGATTTGAGTAGGAAGTCAGCCAGTATGGGAAGTCTTGCTTATATTCCGATTGGTAAGAGACCACTTTCTTTGGATGTTCAGACTTTCGCCAATCAGTTCGTGAGACTGGATGTTTCTGATCCCAGTCGTGTGTTGGCTTGCACGGTAGCTCTTTCTACATTTATAGAGCGTATCCGTGACCGACAGTATGATAATCCCTATTTATGTGTCTTTAGAGACATGGTGCAGCGCGGAGATGCCAGGCAGGTTGCCTTAGATGATGATGGAGTTTTGAGATTGCAGGGTTGAGTTTGTGTGCCTAATATGGATGGGCTCCGAGAGTTGATTTTAGAGGAGGCCCATAGCTCCCGCCGCGAAGTAGTATCAGGATTTACGGCAGCATTATTGGTGGCATAGAATGAAGAAGGATATTGTTGCATATGTGGCTCAGTATTTGAATTGTTAGTATGTTAAGTATGAGCATCAGAGGCCTAGTGTTTGGTTTCAGAGGATTGAGCTTCCCGAGTGGAAGTGGGAGCGGATCACTATGGACTTCATTGCTGGACTCCTGCAGACTCGGAAGAAGTTCGACGCAGTTTGGGTCATTGTTGATAGGCTGACCAAGTCAACCTATTTCATTCCTGTGGCAGTCTCCTATTCGTACGAGAGGTTAGATGAGATCTATATCCGGGTGATTGTTCGCCTTCATGGTGTGCTTGTATATATTATTTCAGTATGCAGTTTACCTTGCGCTTCTGGAGAGCAGTTCAACGAGAGTTGGGCACACGGGTTGAGTTGAGCACAATATTTCATCCCCAGATGGACGGTCAGTCTGAGCGGACTATTCAGATTTTGGAGGATATGCTCTGAGCTTGTGTCCTTGATTTTGGAGGTTTGTGGGATCCATTTTTGCCTTTAGCAGAGTTTTCTTACAACAACAGCTACCAGTCAAATATCTAGATGGCTCCTTATGAGGCTTTATATGATAGGCGATGTCGATCTCCGGTTGGATGGTTTGAGCCAGGAGAGGCTCGGTTGTTGGGTACGGATCTAGTTCAGGAGGCCTTGGGCAAGGTCAGGATCATTCAGGATAGGCTTCGTACAGCTCAGTCCATGCGGAAGGGTTATGCGGACCGAAAAGTTAGAGATGTGGCTTTTATGGTTGGTGAGCGAGTATTGCTACGAGTGTCACCTATGAAGGGCGTGATAAGATTTGGGAAGAAGGGCAAGCTTAGCCCTAGATTCATTTCTTCGTTTGAGATTCTTGATAGAGTGGGTGAGGTGACTTATAGACTTGCATTGCTGCCGAGCTTATCAGCCGTGCATCTAGTGTTTCATGTGTCCATGCTTCGGAGGTATCACGATGATCCAGCCCACGTGTTAGATTTCAGCACTGTCCAGTTGTACAAGGACTTGTCTTATGAGGAGAAGCCGGTGTCTATTCTAGACTGGCAGGTTCGTCAGTTGAGGTTGAAGAGTTTTCCTTCTGTTCGTGTTCAGTGGAGAGGTCAGCCTCCTGAGGCATCGACGTGGGAGTCCGAGTCTAATATGCAGAGCCTTTATCCCCATCTCTTTCCTGACTTAGGTACTTCCTTCTTGTGTCCGTTCGAGGACAAATAGTTGTTTTATAGGTGGAGAATGTGATGATCCAAATGGTCATCACTTATTTTAAATTAAATTTTATGACTCCGAGGCCTTGAAAACCTCATTTAGAGTTATATTGATTTGCGTGCGTAGTCCGGGCGCGTAACCAGAAAGCTTAAATGAGAAACTGTGTGAAAAATGATATATTTTGACTATAAAATGAATTAATTTGACTTTGGTCAATGTTTTGGGTAAACGGACCCGGACCCATTATTTGATGGTCCTAGAGGGTCCGTAGGAAAATATAGGACTTAGGCGTATGGCCGGAATCAAATTCCGAGGTCCCAAGCTCGAGAAATGAATTTTTTGAAAGAAATTATTTTCTTAAATTGTATAAGGAAATTTGAAATGAAATTTGATTAGAACATGTTAGTATCGGGCCCCTATTTTGGTTCCGGCACCCGGTACATGTCTTATATATGATTTAAGATATTTCTGTGAAATTTGGTGAAAAACGGACACCGTTTGACGAGATTCGGACCTAAATTGGAAAATTTGATGTTTTGGAAAGTTTGATAGAATTTATGGATTTTGAGGTTTAATTCGATATTTATGATGTTATTTTAGTGATTTGAGCGCACAAATAAGTCCGTAGGAAGTTTTTGAGGTTGTGTGTATATTTGGTTTGTAGCCCTGAGGGCTTGGATGAATTTTGGATAGGCCATAGGTGCATTTTTGGACTTTGAAATATAGCTGGTGTGTTCTGAGCCGCAGGCGTCGCATTTGCGAAGCCAGTATCGAAAATGCGAGCTCGCAAATGCGAGACAACACCTGGGCAGCCTTCTTCGCAAATATGAAGATTCCATCACAAATGCGATGCCCGCCTAAATCCTCTGTAATCGCAAATGCTATATTTCACTCGCAAATGCGATGATGCTAATGCGACTATTGATTCGCAAATGAGAAGCTTTGGCATTTCTGAAGGGTTCGCAAATGCGAACCCTGTTTCGCATTTCCCACATCTGAGAGGTCGGGGTTCGCATTTCCCGTAACTGAGACCTGCATTTTTCTATACTTAGCCGATTTTAAACCATTTTTAACATCTTTTCAAAATACAAACTCCTTTGGGCGATTTTCCAAGAACAAGTCTTCTTCCAAATCGATTGTAAGTTAGTTTTTACTCATTTCCTTCAATCATTAACATCTTTTAACATGATTTCAACCTAAAATCAAATATTTTCATGGGAAAATTGGGTGTTTTTGGTAGAACCTAGGTTTTTCAAAAAATTGGTGATTTGGACCTCAATTTGAGGTCTGATTTCAAAACAAATTATATATTTGAGTTCGTGGGGGAATGGTTAATCGAGTTTTGGTTCAAACCTCGGGTTTTGACCACGTGGGCACGGGGGGCGATTTTTGACTTTTTGGGTAAAACTTTGGAAAACTCATTTTCATGCATTGGGGTTGATTCATTTAGCATTTATTGATGTAATTAAGTAACTTATGACTAGATTCGAGCGGATTGGTAGTGGAATCAAGGGGTAAATATATAATTGAGACTTGAGTTGTGTTCAAGGCATCGAGGTAAGTGTTTGGTCTAACCTTAGCTTGAGGGATTAAGAGTTTTGTCCTAATTGCTATTTGTTTCTTGTTGAGTATGACGTATAGGCATGGTGACGAGTATCTATACATTGGTGTCAAACATGACTGTGAGTTTTATTTTGGGATTTCTATGATTTCATTGTGTTATTCATGCCTTGGTGAAGATTTCTATTTGTTGTGTAAAGTTGTGGAAAGAATTGTGACTTATGAACATTGATGAGCGTTGGCTCCAGTTGTATAGTGAATTGTGAAAGTATAAGTGAGAATTGAAAAGATATCATTATGTTGCCCCCCTTGCCGGGCTATTTGTTGAGTTGTGGTTCCCTTGCATTGTGTTATTACCGATGTTACAGATGCTTAGGTTAATGATTCATTGTGTTAGGTGTTTTAACGAGTTGGGTTATAGCTGGGGTTGTTAGGTGTTGTAACGGGTTGGGTTATAGTTGAGGTAGTTAGGTGTTGTAATGAGTTTGGTTATAGCTGAGGTAGTTAGATGTGGTAACGAGTTTGGTTATTACTGAGGTAGTAGGTGTTGTAACAAGTTTGGTTATAGTTGAGGTAGTTAGATGTTGTAACAAGTTTGGTTATGGCTGTTTCTCCCTTGCCGGGATGTTTGTTGATATTACTGTTCCCTTGCTGGGATTCCTTGTGATTATTGTTGGCTTGTAAATGGGAGCGGGTGGTATGACTACCACAAGATATAATGAAATCGGAGCGGGTGGTACGCCTACCACAAGACATAATGAAATGGGAGCTGGTGATACGCCTACCACAAGATATAATGAGATAGGAGCGGGTGGCACGCCTGCCTTGAGATATAATAAAATAGGAGCGGGTGTTATGCCTACCACAAGATACAATAAAATGGGATTGGGTGGCACGCCTACCACGAGATATAATGAAATGGGAGCAGATGATATGCCTACCACAAGATATAATGAAATGAGAGCGAGTGGCACGCCTTCCACGAGATACATGAAATGGGAGAAAGTGGTACGCCTACAACAAGATACAATCAAATGGGAACGGGTGGTAGCCTACCACAAGATACATTGAAATGGGAGCGGGTGGCACGCCTGCCACGAGATACATGAAATGGTAGTGGGTGGAACGCATGCCACGAGAAACAGGAAGTGGGATTGGGTTGCACGCCTGCAACAAGATGTGAAAAGAAAGTGAAATCTGCCTTTGTTTTCCCTTACTCTTGCTAGGGGTTGGATTTTGATCCCTTTGTAGTTCTCTTAATATTCTATTTTTACCTGTTATTCCCCTAAGCATGTTTCCCCCTCCCATCCTTACTTGCTTGTACCTGCTTTACTTTTTGCTGTATATTATATAATTGCACAGGTTTATTTGATTAGTCTGGTCCTAGCCTCTTCACTACTTCGCCGAGGTTAGGCTAGGCACTTACCTGCACATGGGGTCGGTTGTGCTGATAATACACTCTACACTCTTTTGTGTAGACCCCAGTGGTCTGGACTTCAGACCACGGTGGGATTGCTGATTCTAGCTTATCAGGCGACCCGAGGTAGTCCTGCAGGCGTCCGCAGGCCTTGGCATCTTCTTCTATCTACTATTCTTGTTTCTTTCATGCATTTCCAGAGTCAGTATTGTATTTATTTCTTTCAGACCTTTATTTGTGCTATTCTTAGTCAGTCTGTAAAGCTGTGACATCAGTTCTGGGTAGTTGAGACTCAAACAGTTGTATTAGATATTCATGTTCAAGTGGTTTATTGTTTTCCTTCCTCTTATATCAAATTTTGCTGTTTAAATGTTATTACTTCACAATTGTAAATTAATGTAAAATCGGTAAATTCTTCACATAATTGGCTTCCCTAGCTCACACTAGTAGGCGACATCATGAATCCCCAGGGTGGGAAATTCGGGTTGTGACAAGTTGGTATCATATCTATAAGTTACATAGGTCTCACAGTTCACAGACAAGCTTAGTAGAGTCTGAAGGATCGGTACGGAGACGTCTGTATTTATCCCTCAGAGGCTACAGAGTTAGGAAAAAGTTTCACTTTTATTCTTTCCTAACGTGCGATTTTGTTCTCTCAGTGCTAAATTGAAATCTCTACTCTTGTCCTTTCGCGAATGGCGAGGTCATGTACCGCTTCTTCAGCCAGGCAGCAGCACAGGCCGATGATCAATCAACCACATCTTCGGAGGCTTTGTAGAGATTGGATAAGTTTCCCCAAGCTCTTCACTATTACATTCAACAGTGCATCTATTGAGGATCCCCAAGATTATCAACACAGCTGTCATCAGGTTCTTAGAAACATGGGGATAGTTGATACCAATGGGGTCGATTTTTCTACTTTTCACTTGTTTGGATCCGCCAAGACTTGGTGAAGAGATTATTACTTGACTAGACCAGCTGAATTGCCAGATTCGACTTGGGAGCAGTTCACGCATCTATTTCTGGAGAAGTTTCTCCACATCACTTAGAGAGAGGTATTAGAGGGGGAGGTAGAGATATAAGAGGTGGAGGTAGAGATGCTAGAGGTGGAGGTACATGCATTGTTCTGGTTTGTGGTAGAGAAACTTCGGTTTTATTTTGCGCCTTATTTGCTCATGCCTAATGATTCTTCGAGTGCCCATGTTTATGTTCTACACCAGTGGGTCATTCTATTGTGGTGGATCGCGTCCATTGTTCATGTATAGTGGTTATTGGAGGTATTGAGACTCGTGTAGATTTGCTTCTTCTGGACATGGTTGGTTTCAATGTTATATTGGGTATGGACTGGTTATGCCCTTACCATGCTATCTTGAAATGTAATGCCAACATTGTGACCTTAGCTTTACTGGGTTTGCCTCATTTAGAGTGGAGAGGGTCTCTTGGTCAATCTACCCGTAGTGTTATCTAGTACGTGAAGGCTTGGCATATGGCCGAGAAGGGGTGTTTGGCCTATTTAACATATATTCGTGATTCGAGCGCTGAGGTTCCTTCTATTGTTTCTGTGCCCGTTGTTCATGAGTTTCTTGATGTTTTCCCTTTAGACCTACCGAGTATGCTACCCGACAGGGATATTGACTTTTGCGTTGATTTGGCTCCGGGAACTTAGCCTATTTCTATCCTGCCGTATCGTATAACGCCGCCTGAGTTGAAAGAGTTAAATGAGCAGTTGTAAGACTTTCTTGATAAGGGTTTCATTAGACCAAGTGTTTCGCCTTGAGGTGCACCGATGTTATTTGTTAAAAAGAAGGATGGGTCAATGAGAATGTGTATTGATTACCGGCAACTAAACAAGGTTACAGTCAAGAATAAGTATCCACTGCCGAGGATTGATGATTTTTTTGATCAGCTTCAGGGTGCCAAGGTATTTTCCAAGATTAACTTGCGATCTAGCTACCATCAGTTGAGGATTAGGGCATCCGATGTCCCTAAGACAGCTTTCCACACTTTGTACGGGCATTATGAGTTCTTGGTAATGTCATTCGGGTTGAAAAATGCCCCAACAGCTCTTATGGATTTGATGAACCGAGTTTTCAGGCCTTATTTGGATTCGTTCGTAATAGCCTTCAAGATGATATTTTGATATATTCCCGCAGCCGGGAGGAGCACGAGCATCATCTTAGAGTGGTTCTTCAGACTTTGAGGGATAGTCAGTTATATGCAAAATTTTCAATGTGTGCGTTCTGGTTGAGATCAGTTGCATTCCTGGGTCATGTTGTGTCAGCAGAGGATGTTCAGGTTGATCCGAAGAAGATTGAGGTGGTCAAGAACTGGCCTAGACCAGCATCACCTACAAAGATTCGGAATTTCTTGGGATTGGCAGGCTAATATCGTCGGTTCGTGGAGGGATTTTCATCTATCGGAGCCCCGATGACCAGGTTAGCCTAGAAGGGTGCTAGTTCAGGTGGTCGGACAAGTGTGAGGCAAGCTTTTAGAAGCTCAAGACGGCTTTGACTATGGCACCGGTGTTGGTTTTGCCCACAGGTTCAGGGCCTTATACAGTTTATTGTGATGCTTCTCGTATCGGGCTAGGTGCAATGTTGATGCAGGATGGCAAGGTCATTGCCTATGCTTCGCGACATTTAAAGATTAATGAGAAGAACTATCTGGTTCATGATTTGGACTTGGCAGCCATAGTTCACGCATTGAAGATTTGGAGGAATTATCTGAATGGCGTGGCATGTGAGGTGTTCACGGATCACGAGAGTCTTCAGTAGTTGTTCAAGCAGAAGGAGTTGAATTGGAGGCAGAGGAGGTGGTTGGAGTTGTTGAAAGATTATGATATCACCATTTTATATCATCCAGGAAAGGCCAATGTGATGGCCGATGCTTTGAGTAGGAAGTCAGCCAGTATGGGCAGTCTTGCTTATATCTGGTCGGTAAGAGACCGCTTGCTTTGGATGTTTAGGCTTTAGCCAATCAGTTCATGAGACTAGATGTTGCTGAGCCCAGTCATGTGTTGGCTAGCATGGTCGCTCGTTCTTCATTATTAAAGCGTATCCGTGATCGGCAGTATGATGATCATCATTTATGTGTCCTTAGAGATACGGTGCAGGGCGGAGATTTCAGGTAGGTTACCTTAGATGATGATGGACTTTTAAGATTGCAGGGTCGAGTTTATATGCCTAATGTGGGTGGGCTCCGAGCGTTGATTTTAGAGGAGGCTCATAGCTCCCGATGCTCTATTCATCCGGGCACCGCGAAGATGTATCAAGATTTTCGGCAACATTATTGGTGGCGTAGAATGAAGAAGGATATTGTTACATATGTGGCTCAGTATTTAAATTGTCAGCAGGTTAAGTATGAGCATCAGAGGCCTGGTGTTTGGTTTCAGAGGATTGAGCTTCCCGATTGGAAGTGGGAGCGGATCACTATAGACTTTGTTGCTGGACTCCTGTAGACTCAAAAGAAGTTCGACGCAGTTTGGGTCATTGTTGATAGGCTGACCAAGTCAACCTATTTCATTCCTGTGGCAGTCTCCTATTCGTCCGAGAAGTTAGCTGAGATCTATATCAGAGAGATTGTTCGCCTTCATGGTGTGCCCGTATCTATCATTTGCTATGCAGTTTACCTTGTGCTTTTGGAGAGCATTTCAACGAGAGTTGGGCACACGGGTTGAGTTGAGCAAAGCATTTCATCCCCAGATAGAAGGTCAGTCCGATCGGACTATTCAAATTTATGAGGATATGCTCCGAGCTTGTGTCATTGATTTTGGAGGTTCGTGGGATCAGTTTTTTCCTTTACCAGAGTTTTCTTACAATAACCGCTACCAGTCGAATATCCAGATGGCTCCTTATGAGGCTTTATATGGTAGGTGGTGTCGATCTCCGGTTGGATGGTTTGAGCCAGGAGAGGCTCGGTTGTTGGGTACGGATCCGATTCAGGAGCCCTTGGGCAAGGTCAAGATCATTCAGGATAGGCTTCGTACAACTCAGTCCAGGCAGAAGAGTTATGCGGACCGAAAAGTTAGAGATGTGGCTTTTATGGTTAGTGAGCGAGTATTGCTCCGAGTGTCGCCTATGAAGGGCGTGATAAGATTTGGGAAGAAGGTCAAGCTTAGCCCTAGATTTATTGGTCCGTTTGAGATTCTTGATAGAGTGGGTGAGGTGGCTTATAGACTTGCATTGCCACCGAGCTTATCAGCCGTGCATCCAATGTTTCATGTGTCCATGCTTCGGAGGTATCACGACGATCCAACCCATGTGTTAGATTTCAGCACTATCCAGTTGGACAAGGACTTGTCTTATGAGGAGAAGCCGGCGGCTATTCTAGACCGACAGGTTCATCAGTTGAGGTCGAAGAGTTTTCCTTCTGTTCGTGTTCGGTGGAGAGGTCAGGCTCCTGAGGCATCAACTTGGGAGTCCGAGTCTAATATGCGGAGCCGTTATCCCTATCTCTTTCCCGACTCAGATACTTCCTTCTTATGTCCGTTTGAGGACGAACGGTTATTTTAGAGGTGGAAAATGTGATGACCGTTCGGTCATCACATGTTTTAAATTAAATTCTATGACTCCGAGGCCTTGAAAACCTCATTTAGAGTCACCTCAATTTGCGTGCGCAGTCGGGGTAGCCGGAAAGCTTAAATGAGAAACTATGTGAAAAGTGATAAGTTTTAATTATAAAATGAATTAATTTGACTTTGGTCAAAGTTTTAGGTAAACGGACCCGGACGCATGATTTGACGGTCTCGGAGGGTCCATAGGAAAATATGGGAATTGGGCGTATGTCCGAAATCGAATTCTGCGGTCCCAAGCCCGAGAAATGAATTTTTTGAAAGAAATTGTTTACTGAAATTATTTAAGGAAATTTGAAATGAAATTTGATTAGAACATGTTAGTATCGGGCCCGTATTTTAGTTCCGGCGCCCGATACAGGTATTATATATGATTTAAGATGTTTCTGTGAAATTTGGTGAAAAACGGACGCCGTTTGACGAGATTCAGACCTAAATTGGAAAATTTTATGTTTTGGAAAGTTTGAAAGAATTTATGGATTTTGAGGTTTAATTCGATGTTTATGATGTTATTTTGGTGATTTGATCGCATGAATAAGTCCGTAGGATGTTTTTGAGATTATGTGTATATTTGATTTATGCGGATGTTGAGGTGGATGTGCGGGCACACTAGGATAGAGAAGATTAGGAATGAAGATATTCGAAAGAAGGTGGGCATCGTCCCTGTGGATGACAAGATGCGGGAAGCGAGGCTCAGATAGTTCGGGCACGTGCAGAGGAGAAGCCTCGATGGACCGGTGAGGAGGTGTGAGCGGTTGGCCGTGGTGGGTACACGAAGAGGTAGAAGGAGACCTAAGAAGTATTGGGGTGAGGTGATTAGGCAGGACATGGTACGACTGCACATTTCGAGGACATGGCCATTGATAGGAAGGCCTGGAGGTCAAGCATTAGGGTGGTAGGATAGGGGTAGTAACGCTGTCCTTACTTTATTTTGGGGGGGAGGCAGGGTTGGATTAGGGTTAGTCTTAGATGGCTTGCAGTTTATGTAGGACCCACACTATTCTTGTGGTTTGTCTTAGCCTCGAGCCTTAGATTATGGATACTGTTATTGCATGTTATTCATCTTTCGATTTTTATGTTTCTGTTATTATTACGATTTCCACTTGAGTTACTAATGATTTCTCTCCTCTTGTTTTTTTCTTACTTTACTTTCTTCTTTCTCAGCCGAGGGTCTATCGGAAACAGCCTCTCTGCCCCTATTGGGGCAGGGGTAAGGTCTACGTGCACATTACCCTCCCCAGACCCCACTCAGTGGGATTTTACTGGGTAGTTATTGTTGTTATTGTGTATATTTGGTTTGGAGCCCCGAGGGCTCGGGTGAGTTTTGGATAGGCCACAGGTGCATTTTTGGACTTTGAAATATAGCCGGTGTGTTTTGAGCTGCAGGCTTCATATTTGCGAAGCCAGTCTCTCAAATGCGAGCCATGCATCGCAAATGCGAGCTGGGCAGCATTCTTCGCAAATGTGATGCACGCCTAACTCCTCTGTCATCGCAATTGCGATGTTTAACTTGCAAATGCGATGTCGCAAATGCGACTATTGATTCACAAATGCGAAGCTTTGGGATTTCTGAAGGGTTGAGAACCCTGTTTCGCATTTCCCACATCTGAGAGGTCGGGGTTCGCAATTGCGAACCCCCCTTTGCCTTTCCCATAATTGAGACCTGCATTTTTCTATACTTAGCTGATTTTAAACTATTTTTAACATCTTTTCAAAACATAAACTCCTTTGGGCGATTTTCCAAGAACAAGTCTTCTTCCAAATCAATTGTAAGATAGTTTTTAGTCATTTCCTTTAACCATTAACATCTTTTAACATGATTTCAACCTAAAACCAAAGATTTTCATGGGGAAAATTGGGTGTTTTGGGTGGAACCTAGGTTTTTCAAAAAATTTGGGATTTGGACCTCAATTTGAGGTCCGATTTCAAAACAAATTATATATTTGAGTTCATGGGGGAATGAGTAATCGGGTTTTGGTTTGAATCTCGGGTTTTGACCACGTGGGTCTGAGGGCGATTTTTGACTTTTGGGGTAAAACTTTGGAAAACTCATTTTCATGCATTGAGGTTGATTCATTTAGTATTTATTGATGTAATTAAGTAACTTGTGACTAGATGCGAGCGGATTGGTGGTGGAATCAAGGAGTAAAGCTATATTTGAGACTTGAGTTGTGTTCAAGGCATCGAAGTAAGTGTTTGGTCTAACCTTAGCTTGAGGGATTAGGAGTTGTGTCCTAATTGCAATTTATTTCTTGTTGAGTACGACGTATAGGCATGGTGACGAGTATCTATACGTTAATGTCAGGCATGACCGTGAGTCCTATATTGTGATTTCCATGATTTCATCGTGTTATTCATGCCTTGGTGAAGATTTCTATTTGTTGTATAAAGTTGCGGAAAGAGTTGCGACTTATGAACATTAATGAGCATTGGCTCCAGTTGTATAGCAAATTGTGAAAGTATAAGTGAGAATTGAAAAGAGATCATTATGTTGCCCCCCTTGCCGGGCTATTTGTTGAGCTGTAGTTCCATTGCATTGTGTTATTACCGATGTTACAAATGCTTAGGTTGATGATTCATTGTGTTAGGTGTTTTAATGAGTTGGGTTATAGCTGGGGTAGTTAGGTGTTGTAACGGGTTGGGTTATAGTTGAGGTAGTTAGGTGTTATGACGAGTTTGGTTATAGCTGAGGTAGTTAGATATGGTAACGAGTTTGGTTATAGCTGAGGTAGTAGGTGTTGAGTAATAAGTTTGGTTATGGCTGTTTCTCCCTTGCCAGGATGTTTGTTGATATTATTGTTCCCTTGCCGGGATTCCTTGTGATTATTGTTGGCTTGTAAATGGGAGCGGGTGGTACGCCTACCATAAGATATAATAAAATGGGATCGGGTCGTACGCCTACCACAAGATATAATAAAATGGGATCAGATGGTACGCCCACCAAAATATATAATAAAATGGGATCGGGTGGTATACCTACCACAAGATATAATGAAATGGGATTAGGTGGTACACCTACCATAAGATATAATGGAATGGGATCGGGTGGTACGCCTACCATAAAATATAATGAAATGGGATCGGGTGGTATGCCTACCACAAGATAAATGAAATGGGATCGGGTGGTACGTCTATCACGAGATTTAATGAAATGGGAGAGGGTGGCACGCCTACCACGAGATACAAGAAATGGGATCGGGTTGCATGCCTGAAACAAGATGTGAAAAGAAAGTGACATCTACCTTTGTTTTCCTTATCCTTGCTAGTAGTTGGATTTTTAGTTCCTTTATAATTCTCCTGATATTCTATTTTATTTGTTACTCCCCACAACATGTTTCCCCCGCCCAATTTTGATTGCGATTATCTGCTTCTATTTCCGCTGTACATGATTTACCTTCACATGTTTATTTGGTACTTTGGTCCTAGCCTCATCGCTACTTCGCCAAGGTTAGGCTAGGAACTTGCCAGCACGTGCGATTTGATTGCGATTATCTGCTTCTATTTCCGCTGTACATGATTTACCTTCACATGTTTATTTGGTAGTTTGGTCCTAGCCTCATCGCTACTTCGCCNTAAATGGGAGCGGGTGGTACGCCTACCATAAGATATAATAAAATGGGAGCGGGTGGTACACCTACCACATGACATAATGAAATGGGAGCGGGTGATACGCCTACCACAAGATATAATGAAATGAGAGCGGGTGTCACGCCTGCCACGAGATATAATAAAATGGGAGCGGGTGGTATGCCTACCACAAGATACAATGAAATGGGAGCGGGTGGCACGCCTACCACGAGATATAATAAAATGGGAGCGGGTGGTACGCCTAACACAAGATATAATGAAATAGGAGCGGGTGGCGCGCTTGCAACGAGATACATGAAATGAGAGCGGGTGGTACGCCTACTACAAGATACAATAAAATGGGAGTGGGTGGCATGCCTGCCACGAGATACATGAAATGGGAGCGGGTAGCATGCCTGCCACGAGATACAGGAAGTAGGATCGGGTTGCACGCCTGCAACAAGATGTGAAAATAAAGTGAAATCTGCCTTTGTTTTTCCTTATTCTTGCTAGGGGTTAGATTTTGATCCCTTTGTACTTATCTTGATATTCTATTTTTACCTGTTATTCCCGAAGCATGTTTCCCCCTCTCATCCTTACTTGCTTGTATATGCTTTACTTTCCGCTGTATATTATATAGCTGCACAAGTTTATTTGATAGTCTGGTCCTAGTCTCGTCACTACTTCGCCGAGGTTAGGCTAGGCACTTACCAGCACATAGGGTCGGTTGTGCTGATACTACACTTTACACTCTTTTGTGTAGATTCCAGTGGTGTAGACTTTGGACCGCGGTGGGATTGCTGATTCTAGCTCGTCAGGCAACCCGAGGTACTCCTGCAGGCGTCCGCAGGCCTTGGCGTTTTCTTCTATCTACTATTTCTGTTTCTTTCTTGCATTTTTAGAGTCAGTGTTGTATTTATTTCTTTCAGACCTTTATTTGTATTATTCTTAGTCCGTCTGTGAAGCTGTGATACCAGTTCTGGTTAGTTGAGATTCAAACAGTTGTTTTAGATATTCATGTTCGGGTGGTTTATTGTTTTCCTTCCGCTTATATCAAATTTTGCTGTTTAAATGTTATTACTTCGCAATTGTAAATTAATGGAAAATGGATAAATTGTTCACATAATTAGCTTGCCTAGCTCACACTAGTAGGTGCCATTACGACTCCCGATGGTGAGAAATCCGGGTCGTGACAGATTATTGCACACCATTATTATATCTCTACTAGATCTGTCCAATGTTAACCACATTTCGGAACTCACATCTAAAAATATTATTGTTAACTAGGTTTAACCCCTTATCACATAAATTAATTATTTGAACCAAAGATTATACTTTTTGGTCAAATAATCACGATATCTTACGGAGGAAAATTAGATTCATGACATTGAGTTAAAAATAAAAGACACTTAGTTAAAGAATAGGAGTAGAGGTTTATTTCTCAGCTGCGAAGTTAGAATACTCTTTAATCCTGGTTACTGAAAACTATGAGGAAAAAAAATGAATAATATGATTGCAAACTTTTACAATAAATGGTTTTTAACCAGTATATTTCCTCGCTTAAGATTGTTGGTTCCCTTTCATCTTGAAGTATGTTTAGGTGGCATACATCTTGTTCTTGAGTAAATTAATCCTACGGTCAAATAGTTTAAAACCCTAAGCCAAATATTGTTTAACTTTTACAGAAGTAGTTACTTATATATCAAGGAGTTGTAATCCATTTCAATAATAATTTTAAACACAAATTTTACATGTTCGACCCTTAACCTAGCAGGTTGTATTTTTAAAACATCTACTTTCTGCAAATTGCTACTCCACTATAAAGAACCAACTCCTTCTGTTTGTCTTAGAGTAATAATATCCTTCAAAATGAATTTACAAATTAATTTTTCAAGAGTAGAAAAGGGCAAATTTGTTCTTGTTTAAAAAGCCACCTAAAAGGCCAGAATTTGGCTCTTAGGCAGCTCCTAGTGGGTACGAAAGAACATGACCCGGTCTACCATTAATAACAGGGTTTAAGAGTAATTGAAGTGCAGTTGCTTACTTTGTTATTATTGGCCTGAGGTGATCAGCGCCACTTGCCCAAGCAGCCAACTTGATTTGATTGCCAACATTTTCTAACTAGAATAATTTGTTCTTTCCATTTTAAACACGGACAAATCTCTATAAGAAAATGATAGAAGTTACTAAATGGATTTAGGTCTATTTATAATGTAATTTCTTTTTACCATGATAAATGCAATAAATCCAATCTCTCTTCCATTAAGGTAGACATGTTGGAAATTAATAATTGGCTCTACCTATAAAGATTTTGCATTTGTTTATAATGATCAGATTATATCCGAACGTGTCAGTGCCGGCTCAAGCCTAAAGCAAGTCAACCACTTGCTTTCGGCCCACCAATAATTTAAGGCCTCAAAATTAATACATTACTATATAACTAAATAAATTTTGTATAATTAAATTTTTATCATCAATAAATGTAGTAATTTAATCACATATATCTTGTAATCACAACTACTCCAGCTCGTTCATTTTTCCTCACATAAATCATGTTTTTTAATTCTCGTGTCTTAATTGGAAGGCAGTCAAGCCAACAAATGACAAAAAAGGAAACAAATTAAAGTATTTCTTTTTTGTTGCTATTTGCAATATCAGTTAATTCAATTCATGTTCTCTATAAAATCAACTTCTCTTCCGTTAAGGTAGACATGTTGGAAATTAATGATTGGCTCTACCTATAAAGATTTTGAATTTGTTTATAATGATCAAATTATATCCGATCGTGTCAGTGCCGACTCAAGCCTAAAGCAAGTCAACCACTTGCTTTCGTCCCACCAATAATTTAAGGCCTCAAAATTAATACATTACTATATAACTAAATAAATTTTGTATAATTAAATTTTTATCATTAATAAATATAGTAATTCAATCACATATATCTTGTAATCAGAACTACTCCAGATCGTTCATTTTTCCTCACATAAATCATGTTTTTTTAATTCTCGTGTCTTAATTGGAAGGCAGTCAAGCCAACAAATAACTAAAAGGAAACAAATTAAAGTATTTTTTTTGTTGCTATTTGCAGTATCAGTTAATTCAATTCATGTTCTTTATAAAATCAACTTCTCTTCTTTTTCCCTCCTCATACTCATATATCAATTCTACCAAATAACAAGGGTATTGATATATGAGTTGCATATTCTTTTTTATTGTTCATTATATATAAAAGATAGAATTTTTTAAAACTATCACTTCACATAAATATTTAAAAGAATATTATTGAATATATTTTTGTCCTCTTATTAAGGTTTGGCTTTAGGCCACAATATTGATTGAGCTGCCATGGGTCTTGTTTTTACCTTTTCAGTCATTCTCGATATAATTTTCTAATATTAAATTTTATTATTTAAATCGTCTGTCTTTTGTAGTTATTTTCGTTCAATGAATGACTGATAAAGGATCCATTGGTAGCAATCTAATCCAATTAGAATGCTTGATAATATGCGCTTGTACATAAGCAAAGTATAAAAAATAGTATTTATTATTTCTATTTCCAACAATAGGAGAAATTCATTCTAGATTATTCAGCAAATAGCATAATCGTAGCTAGGGAACTATACTAGTGACCTGCCCAACTGTAAAAATTTTCACGATCAATGATTGGAGCATGCAAACTAGAAATGCTTTTTTTTTGTGTAAAGAAAAAGATTACTCGATCTATATTTGTACCGCTCATGCTATATATTAATACTCACAAATCCATTGGAAGTGCATATCTCACTTTCACACAACATGATTATGAAAATCCACCAAAAGCGACTGGACGTATCGTACGTGCCAATTACCATTTAGCTTATAAGCCGGTGGAGATTGAGGTTCCACAAAGTTGTACTTCCAAGCAGATGTAGCATGTTTTGTTGCAAAATCGATTGAACTCAACATTTTAGATATAGAGTATTTATTAATGTAAAATTTATTAAATTTCAAAAAACATTAAATTTCAAACTCATAATTCTAGAAGTGCAACATGTTCACTGATAGTCAAAGGTCAAATCCATCAAGTTTAAATCTTTAATCCTATCGTGCATCAATTTAATCTATTATACAATGATTTTAATATTTTTATTATGTTAATAGTTTATTATGTTAATTAAAAAATATTTTAATAATTATTTTATAGATGACCTAAATGTGTAATTATTTCTTGCATCATCAAAGTATAGAATTTAAACTCTTAAAAGATGCAAAGAAAAATTATGTGACTTTAACTCAATCACTGAGGACCCCGATGCTAAAAGTATATAGAGAGAAAACCACTCTCTCTTCACTCTCTAACCAAATATCACTGATATGGGCACATCCCTGCCCCTGGCGGAGGACCCATCCTCCAAAATACCACCCGATCCCCTACAAGCGTCTCCCAATTTGAGATGGAGGAAGACACCCCTCGAAAATATTCTTTCAAAGAGATCTTACTGGAAAGGAATTTGATGTCCACCACATCATATGATCTAACCCTCTCCCCTCCCCTGTTCGAATTAAATGCAAAAAATATTCCCATTCCCTTATCAAATGAAGATAAGAACATACTATATTTACCATGGAGATGCTCCCTAATGGTAAAAATATTTGGGAAGAAAATTCCCCATCGGCTTCTGCGAGCAAAGCTCACACATATTTGGAAATTCATTGAACCCCTAACGCTAATCGATCTGGGTTATGATTTCTTCATCATCAAATTCAACTTAGAGGCTAGCGTGAACAAAGTCCTGACTGAGGGACCTTGGTTTTTCACAGGCCACTTCCTTTCTATATGAAAATGGGAACAAAACTTTGCCCCAGCTGAATCCAAACTTGCTATTACAGCAATTTGGATTAGACTCCCACAACTCCCAATAGAGTTCTATGATAGAGTGATTCTCGAGAAAGTATGAAATAGGGTGGGCAAACTGCTGAAGATAGATACATGTACCTCCTCCACCCTTAGGGGAAGATACGCTAGGATATGTGTCCAAGTTCCATTAAACATTCCAGTCACCACTGCGGTTACCATCGAAACCCATAACCAACCCATCCTATATGAGGGGGATGGGATTCCTCTGCAAAGGGTGTGAGAGAATTGGCCACACACTTCACCAGTGTCCATTCACGCCCAAAATCAATGAAGCCAACAACCCAACTAAGCCAAATCCTACACACACAACTATAGGCATAACTCATGCCAAAGACTCTCTAAAGCAAACGGTCCCATTCAGGCAGAACAAAAAGGAGCCCACACAGGAAACCACTTGCCAAAGCCAGTCAGAGTATCACCGGAGCAGCCCACGATCCAGGTAAGGTGGTACAATGAAGCTACAGGTACGTTCCTTGACCTTGATACCCCCACTAGTGGCAGCGACAACCCTATAACTGAGAACATCTGATTCTAGGTGAAAATCTCGACCCTATGGGTTGGGCTACGGAGATCCAACAAGACTCTATATCTTTAAGGCCCAACTCCGATAAAGGCTCAAATTCAGAAGGGGCCTTATCAATACAAGTGAAGCCCCACATGCAAAGTGCACTGGGCTGAAGAGGCATCTGCACAAGGAAGTCATAAATACAAAAGATGCCACTTTAGGGAATATCTCTATTCCCAAAAATCCAAATCCTGTATATGAATATGGGATCCTAAATGACAATACCCCTCCCAAATTGGGTAGTCTGACACAATTAAATAGTATCTTATGTTTGGAAAAGGAACCTTTATCAGCACAATCCCGTCCTAATTTGGCCCACTCACTCATGAAAGGTCACTCTAACGCGCCTGCACCTGCACAACGCACTACACACTCTCTTCTCTCCCCCGACGTTGCCTCTTCCGGTGAATGTAATCAATTACCTTTTACAAACCCAAGAATCAATACTAGCTTTAAGGTGATACCCCCTATCAATCCCTCAAGATTATTTGTCGAAGGCAAATTGTCTCACGCGAAACCCAAAGAGGAGATGGACTATAATGAGTCTCCCTCTTCCACCACTTCATTCACCCCTAGCCACACCACAAGCCCCAATAACTCTATTCTCTTTGATGGAAAACAACAACCCCCCTTCCCAAACATAGACTACAACCCCGTTCACCATCTCCACCACTCTAATGCCTCCAGAGCTCATGCCGGAGTCATGGTTGGAGATGGCGCTACAAAGACATACCCAGAACCTCCAAATGATAGTTGGGTCGGTCTCAATGGAGATAACCATCCAAAATCCTAGGTACCTCGCTCGAGTAGCCACAAAGCTTCTTCACCATGGCCTGGAAAACTTTGGACACCAGTTATGGACGTTCACTCTACTCCAAGCCCAGTACATGAGGCAACAACAACCCCTTCCCATGGAGAAACTCAACACACTCATGGGCCAGTTTTGCTAGACCATGCCATTCTTCCCACTCATGAAGCTGGAGGCTCCACTCCTATCTCCATCATTCTAACTCTGGCCTCCAATAGTCCCAGTCCCTTAGCAACCACCATCAGAATCACTCTCTACATCGATCTTCTGAGCAGGGGCACCACCATGGCATTAGACTATCCCCGAGAGTCCAATGTGGACCTAGAGAATATATTAGAAAAATTAGAAATGCCAAAGACAAAGGTCTTCCTCATGCAGTGATGTGATTCTTCGATTTAACAAAGAACCAACCGACCAGGATCATGATTTTGAAACGAAAACGTAGTTTGTGGGCCGATTTCAAGAAACAACGTATCTCAAGCTTTAGGACTCGAAATTTGATGACTCAAAAACGAGATGAAAGATGATGATCTGAACTATAAGAAAGACTACTTACTCATTCCAAACAAGTAAATATTTATATTGCACTAGTTCAATGAAAGTTAAGATTCTATGATATCAAAAGAACGAGTTTATATCAAGAATCGTGTTCTTGAAAGATCAAGTACTAAACAATCATAAAGTCACCACTTAGAATCACTTAACGCGATAAAAAAACACCACACGCAATTGAAACAAGATAAATACTATCACCACCTTACTTGGAACCAAAAACAAGGATAAAGAAGACAAAATAGAGAAAAACACTCGATTGTAAAACTAGGTAAAGCCTAAAAAACGTGATTTTTGTTTGCTACAAGGCAAGAAAACCCTTTATATAGGCCTAGAGTCTCTTCTTTTATGACTACAATTCCTATTCTAATAAAAAAATAAAATAACTAAAACAAGGAAAGTAAAATCCTATTCTACAACGAAAAGAAACTAGAATCCTACCTAAAGGAAAATCCTTATTCTAAAAGGAATAAAATAAATCCTATTTTAAGAAGGAAAGGATCTTGACTTCTTGATGTCAATCTTGAGCTTCTTGGACTTCTTGCACTTCTTGAAAATAATTCCATATGTTTGGACTTGAGCTCTAAAATATTATCTTGGCCAAATTTAATAAACTTAACATAGATTCTTCTTTTACATCATTCTCCCCTGATTGACAAAGACTCGTCCTCGAGTCTAAAGGCTGCACAAATGGCACAAGATTGGCAATTTTCATGATTTGATTGAACTCATATTCACTAAGCTCTAAGTTGCATTTTTCTAACTTGTAAAAGAGCTTCATCTTATTGTAACAAAGCTTAGCATGTGACCAAACTAAATCCCACTTTAGTAACTTTGTACAAATATTTCTGCAATAAATCCTCCTAAATACTTTTCAAACACTAATCCGTAATCATAAGTTGTTTTCTTTTTATCTTCAGGAATTTTGAACTTCTCCATGTCAATGTGGTGCTTATGGGATATGGCCAAAAAAAGTCAATTTAGTACCACAAAAACCCTTATAAGAGTCAAATTCAAGTACCTTTGGATCTATCTTGAAACCGAAATATATCTTCTTGAGAATTCATTAGAAACAACGCTTTCATATTTAACTTGATCATATCCATTGATGGAATTTGTTTTGAGATCTCTTGTTTCAACATATTCTTGAAAATTTTCATCCTTTGGGGGCAAGAAAAAAATTGAAACAAAATATGAGCTCAAACCCTCCATTATGTACTCCTTTTTAAGCAAACCTTCCTATCGTATCTGCAAAAATTCATGGACTTCTAGATTAATGCAATTTGTTACCTAGTTTGGAAGGATATAATCAACAATCAAATCAATATTATATTTATCATCTCTATTAGGTGAAATGTTAATCTCACATATGGGATGCTCTAATGGATCATCATCAAACTTCGGAGCTAAATCCTCAACTTGCAGATCCACTTCATGCTCCTCCTCCTTGATTGGATCAACGTTCAAAGGCTTTTCTCTATTGATCGGACCAATTATTTTTAATTTGATCAGAAAAGAATCATCATTGAGCTTCAAATTTTTAGCAATTTTTTCTAGATTCAGTGGTACTAAAATAATCTTACGTTCATCCATTATAAAAGAATAGATATTAAGGTATTCATCATATTTAGCACACCTATCAAACACCTATAGTCTTCCAAGTAATAAGTGAAAAACATCCATCTTCACTACATCACACCAAATCTGGTCTTTATAGATCTTAACAATAGAAAAAGAGACTAGGCATTGACGAGTTACCTTTAAACCATCATTATCTTCATCTTCGATACTGTAAGGATATGGATGAAGTTTGGATGACAAGCCAAGTTTTGTAACCACCTCTTCGGAAACGATATTTATATGACTCCCACTATTAATGATTAACGAACAAACTTTTCCATAGGAGGTACATCTAGTGTGGAAAAGAAATTCATGTTGTCTCGTTGCTTTATCTTCTTGAACCAAGAATCTTCCTCTTGGTTTAATCTTAGACATGATGATTTATAAACCTTTGGACATGTGGGTTATAGCTCTGATACCAAATTGATGTGATTCTTCGAGTTAACAAAGAACCAACCAACCAGGATCAAGATCTTGAAACGAAAACGTGGTTTGTGGGCCAGTTTCAAGAAATAGCATATCTCAAGCTTTAGGACTCAGAATATGATGATTCAAAAATGAGATGAAAGATGATGATATGAACTATAATAAATACTATTTAATCATTAAAAAAAAGTAATTGATCTTGCACCAGTTCAATGAAAGTTAAGATTCTATGATATCAAAAGAACGAGTTTATATCAAGAAACGTGCTCTTGAAAGATCAAGAACTAAAAAAGTTCCTAAAGTCACCACTTAGAATCAATTAACGTGATAAAGAAACACCACACACAATTGAAAATAAGATAAAGACTATCACCACATTTCTTGGAATCAAAAACAAGGATAAAGAAGATAAAATAGAGAAAAACACTCTATTGTAAAACTAGGGAAAGCCTCAAAAACGTGATTTTTTTTCTACAAGTTAAGAGAACCCTTTATATAGGCCTAGATTCTTTTCTTTGATGACTATGATTCCTATTCTAATTAGGAAATAAAATAACTAAATAACTAAATACAAGGAAAGTAAAATCCTATTCTACAAGGAAAGGAAACTAGAATCCTACCAAAAGGAAAATCCTTATTCTAAAAGGAATAAAATAAATACTATTTTAAGAAGGAAAGAATCTTGGCTTCTTGATACCAATCTTGAGCTTCTTGGACTTCTTGTGCTTCTTGAAAATAATTTCAAATGTTTGGACTTGATCTTTAAAACATTATCTTGGCCAAATTTAATAAACTTTAACATAGATTCTTCTTTTACATCATGCAGGAACCCCTGGAGATAGAGTTCAAAGAGCAGTCAAGAGAAATGCTTATTGCTCTGTGCCCCAAAAAAATCCTAAGCTGCAAACTCAATCTTCGGGTACCCTTATTTCCAATCTCAAAGAACTTAGCAGTGTCTTTGGTCTTTCAGGTGGGCACCATGAACCTAACCCCAGTGGGCAAGTGGAAGGGACTCAAAAGGAAAGCTCCAACCAAAAACTCCCCTCTTAATGAATTTCATAATATGGAATGCTAGGGGAACCAATAGTACAGAGTTCCATAGGCATTGCTCATCTATGGTGAAGCTCCATAACCCTGTCATGCTGGTCTTACTGGGGACTAGAATGGAAGACTACAAACACCTAACTGTTGAGCTCAAGTTTGATGCCTAATTCCAATCCCCTGCTGTTGGGAAATCTGGAGGGATTGTTCTCATGTGGAAAGATGATCTGCTTAAGATAGAGGAAGTAGCTACTAATCCATAGGGAGTGCATGTCATGGTCAAAGTAATACCCTCCTCCACTTAATGGTTTTATTCTTCAATATATGCTAGTAACTGTGTCAATAGTAGAAATATGATCTAGAACACATTAGAGAATCTAGCTTCTGTGTATGGGGGTAGTTGGCTTGTTGGAGGATATTTCAACGAACTCCTAAAAGCCCGAGATAAGTTTGGGGGGAATAGCTTGAAAACTAAGAAGCAATAGGTTTTGGGAATGCTTAAACAATTGCAAATTAGTGGACCTAGGGTTAAAAAGCTCTAAATATACTTGGTCTAATAAGAGATAATCCAATAAGCAAGACCTAATCCTAGAAAGTCTCAATAGGTGCTTTGCTATTGATGCTTGGATTGAGGAATTCCCTGAATCAATTGTCACACACCTTCCAAGGACTCACTCAGATCACTGTCCTCTTCTTTTAAGCCTATCCCAGCATAATCACAATAGGCCAAACAAACCCTTTAAGTTTAAATCTATGTGGTGTAGTCACCCTGACTTCCTCCCTCTCGTGGAGGACAATTTTGATGCTACGATTGATATTCTGGAAGATACATCTGTCTTTACCAACAGAGTAACTGATTGGAATAAGCATGTCGTTGGCAACATCTTCCATAGGAAAAGGCATATCTTTGCCAAGCATTCTGGTATTCAGAAGTCCAATGCCTACCCCTTTAGCACCTTCTTTCAAGAGATGGAAACCAAGCTCCAACATGACTTCTCTGCCATTCTAAAGAGAGAGGAAGACTTTTGGAAGCTTAAATCCAGAATTAGTTGGTTGAGTGAGGGTGATTCTAACACCAAATTCTTCTATATATCCACTCTTAACAGAAGAAGGAGGAACAAGATCATGCCCCACAAGGATGAGGTGGGGAATAACATTTAGAATCCCCAGGACATTAAAGACACAATCCTCAACTACTTCACTAAGGTCTATACCACTGAACATCACTGCTCAGTGTTGAACATGATCCACATCACTGATAGTGCTAATGTATTGAATACCAGGGAGCAGGACACCATTGACTCCACCCTCAGTCTCTTTGAGATCAAGTGTGCCCTGTTTTCCTTGAAATCCATGAAGGCACCTGGGCCTGATGGCCTCCACCCCTTAATCTATCAGAAGTACTAGCACATAGTCTCCAACAGTGTTATCCAATTCTGCAACACTGTCTTTTCCACAAGTTTGGTCCCTCCTATAATAAACCAAACCAACCTCTTCCTCATCCCTAAATGCCCTGATGCCACCATGTTGAAAACTTCAGACCAATTGGTCTGTGCAACACACAGTATAAGCTGATCACTAAGATCATTGTCAACAAAATCAAACCATTTCTCCAACACATCATTGGCCCTACTCAGGTCAGCTTTCTAGCCAAAAGAAAAGCCACAGACAATGTCATTGTGGTCCAAGAGTACATTACCCACTTCTAAAACATGAAAGGCAAGAATGACAACATGGTCCTAAAAGTAGACTTAGAGAAGGCTTTCTATAGCTTAGAATGGTCTTTCAATAGAGAATCCCTTCTCTTCTTCAATTTCCGCATTAAGCTTACTACCCTCATCATGTCTTGTCTCACTACAGG
Organism: Nicotiana glauca; assembly: GCA_026770625.1. Lineage (NCBI taxonomy): Eukaryota > Viridiplantae > Streptophyta > Magnoliopsida > Solanales > Solanaceae > Nicotiana > Nicotiana glauca. The sequence goes on from MU665107.1 coordinate 94,878, forward strand.
CTCCATCTTCATCCTAGTCAATGGAACCCAGACTGATTACTTCAAACCCAACAGAGGAATTAGATAGGGGAATCCTATGTCATCCTACCTGTTCATCATATGCATAGAAAGGCCTTTGATAAACGGCCAAAAATGCATAATTTTCGGTGTACTTTCAGCTCATAACTTGTGTGGTTACGGTAGGTTACATGAGTTTTTGGAGTGAATTATGCTTATTACGTGAAATCTTATGTGTAGGAGAAAGTTGGAAGAAATATGAGCAAAAGAAGTTGATTCGGGACCAAAAGACAAGAGAAGGGCTTTGCTCGTTCACTCTCACGTGCACACGAGAGAGTGAACGAGCTAGCTGAGGAAAAGCTTAAGAAAAAATAGCGACGTAGGCTTGTATTATTTTTCCCCATGCTAACCCTATCCCATATAAATAGTCCTTAAACTCACTTTTGAGAAGAGACGAATTTAGAGACATTTTTGTAGAGGGGATTCGACCCAAGGAGACAAGAACATGCTAGGAGCAATACGGAGAATTCGTCTATGAGTTTTTCACTTCCTTCTTCCTAGTTTTATTATTGGTTATCTATTATAGTATTGTAGTTTTGTATACTATTATCAATAGCTAATCTGTTATCTAGTGTTTTGATGGAACTTTTTGTAGGATACATTCTTGTGACATATTTATATAATTGAGTTGTTAGATTTCTCTACTTGTTCAACTACGTGTTTATTGTTGTTGATTGAATGACTGTCAATTGATTGTGCCTATTTAGTGTGTATATTGTTTGAGAAAGAGTACGTATTTAGGTAGTTGTTGAACAACACCATTCCTAACGTATGTGAGAGATCAATACGGAAGGTTTAAAGGCGGGATTAGAGATAACGAAACCTTGGTGCGATCGTAGTGAGAGGTGAATTAGTGCCAGCTAGCATAGTTAGAGAGAATACGTCTAGTATATTGTGGTAATTTTTTGAGAGAAATCTATGACACCCAAAGTACTCACGATCGGTAGAGAATACTTAGGTAAAATTATAGAAGACATAGCGGGAAGGATTCCGACAATTGGGAAAATCATAACTCTAGACCTCTTTAATTTAATCTCCAAATCTAAATTTCTTTAGTTAATAATTTACTATTTTAATTTGTTAGTTAATTAGTTAGGCATAATAATCTTAATATTTAAAACATAGAAATTATTCGAGCTTGCTTTATAGTGATATTGAACAACTATAGCGAAACCTTGATTCTCTATGGGATTCAACTCCAGACTCTGAGACCGGATTATATTTGCGGTGACCACTTATGTTTTTTAGGACTAGAGTTGGGCGTGATCAAATTTTGGCATCGTTGCCGGGGAACTAACGGTGTAGCTGTAGGTGTACATATTACTAGGTTGCAAGTTTGAACTTTTATTTTTGTTTTCTTGATTTATTTATTTATTTATTTTTGTTTTACTTATTGATTTTAAAAATATGAAATCTAGGAATTATGAGAGTTTTTATATTGGTAATTCTACTTTTGATCCTCCTTATGCATATTGTGGAGGAAACCACCCATGGCAAAATTATCAAAATATTTTCGAGAGCGAGTTATGTGCACCAACTCAATCTTATGTGTCGAATGTGTGTGATATATGTGGTGGTCAAGATGGTCACTTTCATGGTTGTGCTTATATGTCTTATCCTCCCTAACCCCTTACTATGATGGTTTTACTTTTTCTGGTGAAGTTAATAGGAACAAAGAACCCAGGGAAGCTAACCTGAAGGAGACCAAAGATATGTTAAAGTACCTCATGGAATGAAGTAATGAGAAACAATTACAAATACAAAGGCTATGGGATACTAACCAAAGGCAATGGGATACTATCCAATGGCAACCACAATTCTTAACATAGAGGCACAAGTGAGGAAATTGGTTGAGGCTTTAAATTGTAAACAAGATAATATTATGAATTGTATCCATGAGCAGTGTGTATTAGAGATAGAAATTGAGGTGCCAATAGAGGGATCAATAGTAGAATGCCAACAATCAATCAAATTAGAATTTGAGGATGCCGATGTTGCAGAAGAGATACTAGATCAACCTAGGACATTACAGATACATATTTAGTTGACTCTAGTATAATTGGTGTTGAGGACGTTGACAATCCCAAGGTTCATGTAGTTGAGCGCATTGGTCCACACTCCAATCATTTTTTCACATTGTGTTTGGATGATGATATAAAAAGAGAGTCATTCGAGCCACTTGAGGAGTCAAGGAATGAGGAACAAGGTGCCTACTTTCTGAAATTCTTCTTGCCAGAAAGTCAGGATCACATACCTCATCTAAAAGCCAAGAAGTGCAGAATACTATATTGTTTCCTTGCGCCAATAAGATTCGACCCACCACCCCAGGAGCTTAATCATAAGCTTGAAGCAAAACTTGGGGTCCAATTCATAATTTCGAAATGGAGGAAAAAAGTGATTCATGTCGTGCCGCGACGCTAAATCAGGTGCTTGTTGGGGGGGGGGGGGACCCAACTTTACTGCTTTCATTGATTTTTTTATTTTTTAATTATTTTTATTGTATTATTATTTTCAGTATAGTTTTTGATTTTTAGGAGCATGAGAAGCAAAGCAATTGGAAGGAAGCAAAAAAGCAAGATGGATGAAACTAAGTGTGGGGTTCCCGCATAAAAGACCAATGCCAGGGAGAAGTCTGAGTACTCCATGAGCTATTAATGCTTCGTCCTTTGGCCTACCAGGGAGTTTCTTTTACCCTCTTGTTATTTATGGTGTGCATTAGTGTCACGACCCAAACCGATGGGCCGCGACGGGTACCCGGTACCTTACTCAATTGAGTACCAACATAACGTATCTTTCATATTATTCTATCATAGGTAAATGAACCGGAGTAAAGCATAAAGGAATACAAACTTATACATATGAAGTGTGGGCCTATAAAGCCGGTATAATTCTTTATATACTCGAAACATAGGACAAAAAGGCCATACAAGTATCCGTATACATGAAATCTGTCTACAAACCTCTAAGAATAATTAATATCACAAAGGCCAGATAAGGATTCTGCCATATCAATCAATACATGTACTAATCATACTGACCAAAGAAGCCACTCTAGAGCAATTGGAGCGTACCAACACATTCCACTGAGCTGATAGCCTACTTGGAGGACTCTCTACCTGTCTATCTGGACCTGCGGGCATAAAATGTAGCGTCCCTAGACAAAAGGGACGTCAATACAAATAATGGACCGAGTATGTAAGGAATGAAAATCAATAACTAGTAGACATGAGAGAAACATGGAATAAAAGATTCAACATGTATATCTGAATAACTCTGTGAATCATTTAATATTATAATGTCGTGCATATACATATAAATTTCATACCATGCATGGGTATATGCATTCATAACGTCATCAAGCCTCTGAGGCATCCCATTATGTTATCTCTGACATTGTGGGCAAATCATCAACGTATACCGGCTGATCAGGTGGTGGTGCGTATATAATGCGGTAACCTTTTTCTCATATCCTATATACATATATATACTTATATATGTGTATATAATGCCATCTGGTCATGGGTCAACGTAAATGAATGCAATGCATGAGAAATACGTCACTTAAATCTTTCGGAGTGTCATAAGTCCATTTTATCTTTGATAAATTTCATGAAATAAGCTTTATCAGCTTGCGTATTTTCTGAGACCCATGAACAGATGATAGAATAATATGACACATGGGGAATCAAGAACATAATCATCTCTAGCATTTCTATGAATAGAGTCATTTATTAAAATTGCGCATTTCCTCATTTCGTTTGCATTGTATGGATCATGCCAAGAGGAAGAAGGGATAGCCTTAACATACCTTTGAAATCTTCGGTCCAATCTTCAAGCAAGCTCAATATGATCTTCTTACCTCTACAATAAGTAAACCGACTTAGTCGTCATCATATAAGCGTTGTAACTCTCATATTTAGAGACCAATATTCTACAAGAAAATGGACATTACCTCCCTTATTTTTACTACATCTCATATATTACCAAAAGTCACCAGACATCCCAAACAACAACACTATAATTCACAATAAGCTCTCCGATTAGTTCAACAACCATTTGAGCGGCAAGCTCGATTTACGATTAACAAAATATGGTTTGAATCCAATTTCTTTTTTATGAATCTGCCTACAACATATAAAACATCATACTTATGCTTACCATATCATTTTCAAAATAAAATGTCGTAAGCATAATCTTTAAATATAGTCCACATGCCTAGTACCTTAACCTTTACCGTCAATATCTTATTTTTTATGTTATCTTCTTCAATCCATTGAATTAGCACAAAGATAAGCTTAACAAAAGCAACCACAACATAGTAATGAAACTATTTATGACAATTTCCAGCCGAAAAAACCCATCTATATAGCCTCAACACAACCCACAAAGAAAAGATAATGATTCCTTATGCCATGTCAATTACTATCTTGTAGGTTTTCACTCAAACAACTTAACCAACACATGATTGACCTTAGGCACAACCAAGAAAATGATTTATATAACTTAGGTAGTAGACACAACTTAAAATCCCAGCTGGTGTAGCTCACAACAACCCTCAATCACACCACAACATCATAGAAGTATTCTCTTGTAGTCTTTAACACCTTTGAGGATGATTTGGGTTAATTCCCCTTTAGTTTGGTTCTTGGGATCTTGGACCAGCTATTAGAGAGCATTGAGAGTGTTTTGGTATAGTTTTTATATGTATAATTACGAGATATACAAGGTAGAAGATAACTTATAAGCCCACTACCTCAATTCTCCAAGCAGGTGGGTAAGCCGCCCGCTTGGCAGCTTGAGCGGTGCAACTTCGAATGCTTGTATCTCTCTAATCCGAGATCATATTGACAAACGGATTGCAGAATAGGAAACTAGACACATAGGGCTTTAGTTCCATATAAATATCTCCATGTAACTCTCAATATATTGGGATAAAACTGCGTCGCAGCCTGGCTTATAAAAATGCCAGTTTCTCCGAAGTGCGGCGACGTGACTTGGTGACCCTACTTTATAAATTCATATTTCTACTACTCCGATACCGTATGAATAAATGGTTTGGACCATTAGAAATTAGGATCCAAGACCTTTATTTTGGTATATAATATGTCCCAAAAAGAATTCATATAGCACATAAAATGAATTGCTCAAAACGCTTCATTACAAAACAAATCTTTAATCGGTTTTTCCGCAACTTAAATCCGAATTTTTCCAAAATTTATATTTCATATCAAAACATCATATATAGGCATATCATGACTTTAAAATCATTTAAATCATTATTAATAAGTCTCATATTCATCTTAACTTACTTAAGACTTCAATAAACCTTTCTTATCCTTGAAGAAGGATTTCGTCCTTTTTGAGTTTACATTAGATAATCCTTCAATGATAGTGATGTATGAAGTACGGGGTGTAACAATATTAAATAAATTTATATACTTTCAAAGAAAATCTCATTTCCGAGCTTATGTCAATTGACTTAAGACATAGTTCCATGTACAAAAATATGGGGTGTAACATCATTCCCCCCTTTGGAACATTCGTCCTCGAATGTTGACTGATGTGCTTATCAGTCTCATAACCTATAGCTCTCGTGAATACTATAATATTTTCCTACCCTCTACGAAATTATTCTGTAAATAAATTCAAAGACCAGGGCATTCCCCTCTTTAGGACTCTTCTCACATCACGACTTGTGATCGGAATTCTTCCAATCCCATAACTTTGACTACCTTCTGTGATGAAGCATATATAACTCTATCCTTTTATGTGCGGATCTTCTCTCTTTTATTTTCTTCAAATTTTTGCAAATCTCTTCACCTCACTTTGTGAATATATACAGAACTATGACAATATGTCCCTCGGAGCATATATAAGTGTACTGAAGTTCTTTGCTTGGTACTTTGCCGAACTTACAATTATTGCTATATTTTGTTTCCTAGCTTTGGTTATCTGTCCTTATAAATTTAGTGCATCTAAGTAGGTCATATCGTACTATAATAGTTACTTAGGTTTATTATTACCGAGGCGTTCTATACAACTCTAGGTTACCCTCTCACTGCTTATCCCATAACTTGCTGGCACAACCCTGCCATATTAGGAATACATAATCAACCCCGATATCTGAGGACTCCATCTCTTGTAACCTCAAATGGTGTCTTCTCCTTTTGAGGGGTTGAATCTCGGTAATGAGCTATCATAGGATCTTCATACTGGCATTCCTTCACTTCAGTTACTAAAGAGGATGTTGCCATATCCTAAATAGTAACTCCGGTACCACCTGAATCTAGTAATCGAATTCCAAGATTAGCTAGCTAATGAATCTAACAAGCTATCTCACTCTTCTCTGTTTGTAAATATTATAGGCTATCCATAGATGTACGACTGAGGGCCTCAACTACTATATTCACCTTCCATAGATTGTATAAAATATCAATATCATAGTCTTTCACTAGCTCCAACCATCACCTCTGACGTAATATATTGTCACTAAGGCTCACGTCTCATTAGGGAACATCTGAAGTGATTTTCCTGATCCACCTACGGTGATACTATACTTCAATAACCGCAGTTCATATCATCTCAACTTGATTCATCTTATAGGGATATTCTAATACCGTGCCATCCATGAATCCCCTTTTTTAAAATCATTACTCAATAGAAGGCCTAAACGTCATCCTCTTATTTATCACAATTACACCCTTATTATACTACTAGGGCAATATTTCATCTCTTTTAATTGCTCCTATTCGTAGACTCCTCTGAGTTCATTCAGGCTACATTGAGCTTTCTATAACTTAGAGGAACCATCAACTCCTTTGTTTTCATAGGCTTAATCCCGAGGACGTGTAACGACCCGGCCGGTCGTTTTTGGAATTTACGCCCCAATCCCCCATTAACTGCTTTCCCTAAGTTCATTCTGCTATTTTGGTTTGCCGGAACATTCAGTATTAGGATTCGGAGTGTTTTGGGACACTTAGTCCCTAAATGAGAGCTTAAGAGTTGAAAAATGATCTATACTCAGAACAGTGTGAAGACAACCTCGGAATGGGAATCCGATGGTTCCGTTAGCTCTGTTAGGTGATTTTGGGGTTGGGAGCATGTTCGGAATGTTATTTGGAGGTCCATAGATCATTTAGGCTTGAAATGCCGAAGTTTGAATTTTTGGAGTTTCCGGTCCGATAGTGAGTTTTTGATCCGGGGGTCGGATTTGGACTCCGGAAGTTGCTGTAGCTCCGTCATGTCATTTCGGATGTGCGTGGAAAATTTTAGGTCATTCGGGCGAGATTTGGTTAGGTTTTTGATCGAAAGCATATTTTGATAGAATTTGAAGTTCTTAGGCTTGAATCCTTGATTTAATCGGGTTTCCGGTGTTGTTTGAGGTGTTTTGAGGATTGGTACAAGTTCGAATAAGGTATTAGGTGGTATTGGTGCTTTTGGTTGGAGTTTCGGGGGTCCCGGGATGATTTCGGATGCTCAACGGGCAAAGTTTGGAGTTAGAAGGAAAACGTTGTAGCAGGCTTCTGGTATTTTCGCTTCTGCGGTCCTGGAGCTATAGAAGCGGAGCCGCATAAGCGGTTTCCTCACATAAGCGGCCATTTCTTCGCATAAGCGGAATTTCCCCATCCCAGGAGAACCGCAAAAGCGGTTTCCTTCCCGCGTAAGCGGAACCACAGATGCGGTTTTGAGTCCGCAAAAGCGGACACTGCCCTCTTAAGTTGAACCGCAAAAGCAGTTAGTCTCAACGCAAAAGCGGGACCGCAAAAGCGGAAATCACTGGTCTGGAAAGGGAAAATTCGAGGGTTTATTTCAAAGTTAGAAAAATCAATTGAGGGCTCGGGAGAAGGCGATTTTGAGTGGATTTTAAAGAGAAGATCATTGGGTAACGTTGCTTTGATGCCTTCTAGCTATATTCCATCATTTCCTAGCTAAATCACCCATTAGAATTCAAATTCAAGGTCTAAAATTGAGAAAAATGGGTGAAACTTCTTAGGCTTAATTTTGTGATTTTGAGTGGGCATTTGACCTCCAATTTGGGAGATTTTTATATGGTTAGACTCGTGAGAGTACGGGTTCTGAAAATGTGAAAATTATTCGATTCCAAGACATTGGCTGGAGGGGCATTTTGGTCATTTTACCTATTTTCGCGCCCT
>MU665108.1:0-12589 GCA_026770625.1 Nicotiana glauca
GTCCCAAAGCATGGCTTACCAAAGGGGGGCAGAACATAGAACTAGGAATAAGTGCAAAGTGAGAGAGGGATTAGGGAGCCGTAGCAGAGGGTGGTCATACCCAGCCATGGGCAGAGACTGGCACACCCATGACCATCTACTTGGCCAACAAATAAAGAGCAGACATTTAGAAGTCAAACCTGGGTCTGGATGGTGATTAGGGCACCACCAGTCCTGAGTTGAGGCTCAGCACATAAGGGGTAAAGGGAATGGGAATTGATTTGAGTAGAGGTTCAAGAGAACCTGATTCTAAGTCATGAGTGGCAATAATAGAATGCCAACATGACTCAGAATTGCACTCACACATAAGAAGGGGGTCAAAGGGACAGGGAATCACATAAGAAAGCATTTACAGAAAACAAGATGAAAGCAAGAAAGCACAAACAGACCCAAAGATATAGAAACATGCTGAAAGAGAGCATGACAGACTAGGATGAACACATAGTGAAGAGTGCATAACAGAGGAGGAGAAGTAAATATATAGTGTGGAGGGTATTATTTACAAGCTTTAGAACAGCAGAATAATAGAAGTAAGTAACAGCCAGAAATCAGCAGGAGAAAACTCAGGTTCTTCAACAAATACATGAGAGTTCAAGAGAACTCGCGAATGTTTCAAACAGTAGAAGAGAAGAGGAGCAGAGTGCTCAGTATTAGAAGTAGAGAAAGTAGTAGTAGAGAAAGTATTGCAATTATATAGTGTTCAATTGAAGTCTGAAGTGTTTGTGAGGTTCCTCCCTAGAAAGTTGTGTATAGTGTCTTGTTTTTATAGTGCAGAAAACGAGTAAGCAAAAAAGGCAAGAAAAGAGTTTACAATCAATCACAGAAGGTCTCCCTAAGGTCAAGGGGTTTGATTTCAAACGGGCATGAGACAATTAAGGAAAGATGAATAATTAAAAAACCTTTCCAAAGTACCATAACACAGGTAAATACATAGGGATTACTTAAGGCAAGAATCCTATGGTACATGATTTATGAGAAATAAGGCAAGTAGGTCAATCAAACAACCAGTAAAAAGCTTTGTTTGAATGAACTTAGTCATAAAAAAGGTGAGGGAAAGTTCTATTGGAAAATCAATAACCAATCAATCGAGCCTTATTAAAGGAGATTGGAATCAATTACAAGTTGGCAGAACCCTTTTGAAAGAAAAAAAATCCCTTCATATATAAGCGCACAAGCATCAAGCAAGAAAGAAAAGGTTGGCATGGACAGTCTAAAAATCATAAGCGAAAGATTCCAGTTCAGTCTAGGGTTTCAAATCCGAGTAGGGTACAGAAAGGAAAGGGCAAGCCATCGAACAGACTCAGAAAGTCTCATGAGAAAGCACATAGATATAATGGCAAGTTTTAAGCAATAGAGTAAAAACAAAGCATATTCAGGAAAAACTCAAGCAAGTTCAAGAGAGAATAGATGTGACATAGAACTTAAGAAACAGTAGGCGAAGCAGGTTTAGAACTCAAACAAAAGTCCAGTAAAGGCAAACAAAAGCTCAGTAAGAAAATGGTAAAGGAACACATAANAGAAATCGTTTTAAAAGTTTTGGAAACCCTAAATTGAAATTGACTAATTTTGAAAAGAGAAATTCGGGAAAAAGCTTTGAAACCTCGAGTACACCATAGATCTATCACAGATCTAAGAAAATAAAGAGAGAACGAACCTCGAACAACTTTCAGGGTTTCTCAGAAACCCTAGAAACGAGAAGGCTTGGAAAGGATCTGGCCTGGAACATGCCTGGACCATATCTAGGCTCTTGAGGCTTGAACACGTCGGAACAGAGCCGGAGAAACCACAGGAACACAAATCGGCGGAGGATCTGAACAGGCCTCGTTGAGGTTGAACCTTGAAAGCCTTGAATAGCCACGATTTGGGGTGAAGGGAAGTGAGCACAGGCTGTCCATGGCCTGAAAAGCCATGGACTCCGGTGGGATTTGGTCGGAGAAGACGACAGAGGCGGCTAGGGTTTCGAGTGTTAGAGAGTGTTTGAGAGAAGGGGAGGGTATGAGGGCGGTGGTAAAAGTGAAATGAGAGATAGGGTTAGGGGTTGGTAGAGTTAAAAAGGAAAGTGTGAATGAGGGTCGTTGATCAAAATGATCAACGGCCAGGATTTAAAGTACAACATGGACGGGTTGGACAAATGGGTAAAGGGGTCAGGTTGAAGTCAATTGGGTCGTTGATTTAGGCCTGATTTGGGGTCAATTGGGGTCAAAATTGGGACGAAAAAATAGGCTATAATTGAAAGGAATTGAGGCCACAATTGAAATAGCTAGTTTTTCCCTTTTTGATTTTATAAAAAATAGTAAAAGATTTCTGAAATAGATTGAAGGTGCTAAATTAATAAATAATATATAAATATTAAATTAAAAATACTGGAACTAATTTTATAATTGTAAAATGCTATTAATTATGAAATAGGCCATAATTGCAATTATATGCAATTTGGTTTTAAAAATACCAAATAAATTGGTAAAAATATGCAAAAATCACCTTAACTATATTTTGGTGTAAATAAGAGAATGAAATAAGTTATTCACCAAATAAATAATAATTTTGGAGATAATTTTGATTTTGTACTGTTAAGATAGACAAAGAATTGACCTAAAACAAATCGGGAAAAATACCGGAACTTTTGGGAATGCTTATATATGCATACATATGCTATTTTGAAAGTATTTTGAGTATAAAAATACATAGGGAAAAATTGGGTATCACCAGCTGCCCCTCTTTACCCGAGGAGGATGAAAGAGTTGTCGGGTAAAGACAAGATGACCAATTTTGACCGGAATCGGCGATTGTAAAAGAATTTTGACCGCGCTCTGGTTTCTGAGCCGCCTACATATCCCTGGTTTTATAGGAATCATGCCATATGTAGTTCAGGAACCATTGACGGAATGTGTCGATGGAGATTCGAAAAGACGGACACAATGGTTAAGTTTGAAAAGGTGTTTGGAATTGGACAGGTTGCGGAGAACCGGAGTGGGATCGCTCCTGCTGAGACGGCCGTTTGCTAGCCGGTGTACCTGTAAATGAGCAATGTGCACATATATTGTGCATAATTTAACATGATGCAAGTTCCCGTTGGACCATGAATGTTGTCTTCGGACGGTTAGGATGACGTCCTCGGACTATGATGTCCTGGGCCATGAAAAGTATAAAATTAAAGATTCGCAGGCCATGAAATGGTGTTCTCGGGCTTTGCAGATGGTGCCTCCAAACTATGACGCCTTTGAAATAGTTGGCGATTTTTTAGCCCATGAAAAGGTGGCCATTTTTCAGGCGAATGAATGCAAAGAGTGGCGATCTTTCAGCCAGAGCGAGAATTTAAATGGAGGTGGCGATATTTCAGCCATTCGAAAAGATAAATAGGTGATATTTCAGCCATGCAGGATGGAGACAATGCTTAGTCTTGGAAGGCAAATAGGTAGCCTTATGCAAGGATGCAGATGGAGGCAAAGCTTAGTCTCGAAAGGCGGATAAGTAGCCTTATGCATGATGGAGGTAGAGCTTAACCTCGGAAGGCAGAAAAGTAGCCTTATGCAAAAATGCAGATGGAGACAGAGCTTAGTCTCGAAAGGCAGATAAGTAGCCTTATGCAAAAATGCAAATGGAGACAAAGCTTAGTCTTGGAAGGCAGAAAAGTAGCCTTATGCAAAAATGCAGATGGAGACAAAGCTTTGTCTCGGAAGGCAGATAAGTAGCCTTATGCAGGATGGAGGTAGAGCTTAACCTCAGAAGGCAGAAAAGTAGCCTTATGCAAAAAATACAGATTGAGACAAAGCTTAGTCTCGAAAGGCAGATAAGTAGCCTTATGCAGGATAGAGGTAGAGCTTAACCTCGGAAGGCAGAAAAGTAGCCTTATGCAGGATAGAGGTAGAGCTTAACCTCGGAAGGCAGAAAAGTAGCCTTATGCAAAAATGCAGATGGAGACAGGGCTTAGTCTTGAAAGGCAGATAGGTAGCCTTATGCAGGATGGAGGTAGAGCTTAACCTCGGAAGGCAGAAAAGTAGCCTTATGCAAAAATGCAGATGGAGACAGAGCTTAGTCTCAAAAGGCAGATAGGTAGCCTTATGCAAAAATGCAGATGGAGACAGTGCTTAGTCTCGAAAGGCAGAGAAGTAGCCTTATGCAGGATAGAGGTAGAGCTTAACCTCGGAAGGCAGAAAAGTAGCCTTAAGCAAAAATGCGGATGGAGACAAAGCTTAGTCTCGAAAGGCAGATAGGTAGCTTTATGCAGGATGGAGGTAGAGCTTAACCTCGGAAGGCAGAAAAGTAGCCTTATGCAATGCAGGAATGTAAAGGAGCGAATGGTAGTAAGTTTTCTTAGCTGATAGATGGTTGTGATATCGTGACTGTTGGGGAATGTTGGGTGTAGATAGTAGATTCGTGAATGAGTGATCGTTCTGAAAGTTTCAATCCTGCAGAGTACAAGTGTGTGAATATATTCAAGGATTCGCGACCTAGGGTAAGTGCATCCAAAGAAAAATCGTGAGTTCTGTAGAGGGGGGAAGGTTAGTTCGTATCCCTTGGCTCTTGACGTCGTGTATCATTGGGGTAGCGTTGCTAAACGACAGCAATTCAAACGATATTTATGCATGATTCAGTAAATATAATGTAATTATATATTTGAAAAAGATTTTATTTTGGATGAACCAACGACTGCAACGTGGTTCAAGGACACGACAACCTTGATTGTTCCAAAATTTTGAGGGTCCTTCTCAAAATTCTGCCCTAGTTTACTGGGCTGGTGCTACTGACAACTGTGATGAATGATTGAAAGCGGATCGACTCCAGAATTTTGAGGGTCCTCCTCAAAATTCTGCCCCTGTTTACTGGGAATCATGGTCCTCCTCAAAATTCTGCCCCTGTTTACTGGGTTGATGCTGATGATTCTGCCCCAGTTCCAATAGCGGGGAAAAATGGGATTGTTATTAAAATGTGACTAAACCCATAGGGCTGCCTACGTATCCCCTCTTAAACGGGAATCAGGTCAGGCGTAGTTCAAATTACATCATGAAAAAAAGGCATATGATCAAATGTAGTATCATTTCACTGCATCAGAGTTGATTGGCTTCGGCCAGACTTCTCCGTCTATTTCTGCAAGAATAAGGGCTCCTCCGGTTAGAACCCAATGAACCATGTATGGTCCTTGCCAATTAGGAGAGAATTTCCCTTTGGCCTCATCTTGATGTGGAAATATCTTCTTCAGCACCAGCTACCCTGGTGTAAACTTCCTCGTCTTAACCCTCTTGTTGAAGGCTCTGGACATATTGTTCTGATATAATTGACCGTGGCAAACTGCATTCATTCTCTTTCCGTATATAAGGGCTAACTGCTCGTAGCGACTTTGTACCCATTCTGCGTCATCTAGCTCTGCTTCTTGTATGATCCTCAAGGAGGGAATTTCTACCTCGGTGGGAATGACCGCTTCTGTACCATAAACCAGCATGTAGCGAGTTGCCCCGGCCGATGTACGGACTGTGGTACGATAACCCAATAAGGCGAACGACAATTTCTCATGCCACTGCTTGTGCCTTTCAATCATCTTCCTTAGTATCTTCTTGATGTTCTTATTGGCTGCTACTACAGCTCCATTCATCTGAGGTCTATGGACGAAATCTGCTATAACTTTCTTGGTTACTACTTTGTATGATGCTGCTTCGAACCATTTAATAAAGTAATCAATTGCCACTAAGATGAACCTGTGCCCGTTTGATGTGGCAGGTTCGATTGGTCTAACGACATCCATTCCCCAGGCGGGGAACGTCCATGGTGAGCTTGTTGCATTAAGCTCGTTTGGAGGTACTTTTATCATATCTGCATGTATCTGACAACGATGGCACATTCGGACATACTGGATGCAGTCCGTTTCTATAGTCATCCAAAAATACCATGCTCAGAGTATCTTCTTTGCCAAAACGAAGCCATTCATGTGTGGTCCACATTTTCCTGCATGCTCTTCATCCAATAGTTTGGTTGCTTCTCCCGTATCGACACATCTTGACAAACCCAGATCGGGAGTCCTCCTGTACCGGATTCCTCCACTGTGAAAGAAGTTGTTGGATAACCTCCGGAGCGTGCGCTTCTGAGTAGCATTGGCAAGCTCTGGGTATTCTCCTATTGTCAAGTATTCTCTGATGTCGTGGAACCATGGCTTCCCATCGGCTTCTTCCTCAACGTGAGCACTGTAAGCTGGCTGGTCATGAATCTTGACCTGAATGGGGTCAATGAAATCCATATCTGGATGCTGAATCATGGATGACAAAGTGGCTAGTGCATCGGCAAACTCATTCTGTATTCTTGGAACATGCTGGAATTCTATTTTTCTGAATCTTTTCCTCAAATTCTCTATGTGATATAGGTAAGGGAGTATCTTAGGATTCTTGGTTGCCCATTCTTTTCGAACCTGATGTATGAGTAAGTTCGAGTCTCCAATCACTAGTAGCTCCTGAACATTCGTGTCGATGGCCAGTTTGAGCCCTAAGATGCAGGCTTCATATTCGGCCATGTTGTTGGTGCACGGGAACCTGAGCTTGGCGGGTACTGGGTAATGCTGACCGGTTTCTGATACCAGGACTGCTCCTATGCCAACTCCTTTGAAATTCGCAGCTCCGTCGAAAAACATCCTTCAACTGTCATAGGGTTCTGCAATGTCTTCTCCTATGAAAGATACCTCTTCATCAGGAAAATACATCTTTAGAGGTTCGTATTCCCCTCCCACGGGATTCTCGGCGAGGTGGTCTGCAAAAGCTTGCCCGTTGACTGCCTTCTAAGTAACATAAACAATGTCGAACTCACTTAACAGGATTTGCCATTTGGCAAGCTTGCCGGTGGGCATGGGCTTCTGAAAGATATACTTTAACGGATCCATCCTTAATGTGAGAAAAGTGGTGTAAAAACAGAAATAGTGCCTCAACTTCTGAGCTACCCAGGTCAGAGCACAACATGTGTGTTCTAATAAAAAATACCGAGCCTCATACGGAGTAAACTTATTGCTGAGGTAGTAGATGGCTTGCTCCTTTCTTCCAGTTTCATCATGCTGCCCTAAAACACAACCGAACACTCCATCCAATACTGAGAGATAAAGTAATAGGGGTCTTCCTGGCTCAGGCGGAACAAAGACCGGCGGTGTTGACAAGTATTCCTTGATTCTGTCAAAAGCCCTTTGACAATCATCAGTCTATTTTGTGGCAGCATCGTTCTTAAGAATCTTGAAGATATGTTCACAAATAACAGTGGGTTGAGCTATGAATCGGCTAATATAATTAAGCCTTCCCAGAAAGCTCATCACATCCTTCTTGTTCCTTGGCGGTGGCAACTATTGAATGGACTTGACCTTGGACGGATCCAATTCTATTACTCGGCGACTCATAATGAAACCCAATAGCTTTCCAGCAGGAACCCCGAATGCACACTTGGCGGGATTCAGTTTCAAGTTGTACCTCCTCAATCCGTTGAAGAATTTTCTCCGGTCATCCATATGATCTGCAGCTTTCTTGGATTTGATGATGACGTCATCCACATACACCTCGATCTCTTTATGTATCATGTCATGAAAGATAGTAGTCATGGCCCTCATGTAGGTGGGACCAGCATTCTTCAAACCAAATGGCATCATTCTGTAACAGTACATCCCCCATGGCGTGATGTACGCCGTTTTCTCTACATCTTCTTTATCCATCCATATCTGGTGGTACCCAGCAAAACAATCGATGAATGACTGCAGTTCATGCTTGGCGCATTTGTCAATCAGGATGTGTATATTTGGCAAGGGGAAGTCATCTTTGGGACTAGCCCGGTTGAGATCCCGGTAGTCGACACAGACTCTAACCTTCCCATCTTTCTTCGGTACTGGCACGGTGTTAGCTAACCATGTTGGGTACTCTACCACCCTGAGAACCCTGGCTTTGACTTGCTTGGTAGCTTCCTCTTTGATTTTCAAACTCATGTCTGGCTTGAACTTTCTAAGCTTCTGTTTTACTGGCGGACATGTCGGATCTGTTGGCAACTTGTGAGCTACAATGGATGTATTGAGACCAGTCATATTGTCATATGACCAGGCGAAAATGTCCTCATACTCTTTTAAGAAATCTGTCTATTCTTTCTTTTCTGATGACGACAAATGCATGTTGATGCGCGTTTCTTTGATATTCTCTGTATCTTCCAAATTAACAACCTCAGTTTCGTCCAAGTTAGACTCAGGTCTGTTCTCAAAGTTCTCGACCTCTCTGACAACCTCTTCTGGTATATCATCTTCCTCTCCTGAATCTATATCCGTTTGTTGTGTTGCCTCATTGCAAGTTATAGTCGTCGGTTCATCATCAAGATATGTAATAGTAATGCTGTGTAAAATAAAGTAAATGATAGAGAAAAGTAATAAGAGCGAGATATAAAAATAAACTTGGAAAATGCTTTTGATTAAATTCATAACTGTTCGAAACATCGGAGCTCTTTTCAAAAGTAAAGACAATGCGGAAAAGTAAAATCAACTAAAAAGTAAAATGCGATGCATGGTGCGTCGTTTAGCCTTGCTACCCCGAAGCTTTCCGGGCACTGGTGGTCCTGACTGACCAATTGGTGAGGCGTTCCCCTCGGTTCACAGCTTGAATGGAAGGGCCTTCCTCCCCTTCCTCCTCGAAGATAACACAACAGTCCATATCATCTCCCAGAAATAGGTTCTTCATCGCTGCCAGTGTTTCGTCTTCCTCTGATCCATATATAATGTCAGCAGGCTGAAAGGTCTGCTCCAGCTGAGGTATAGGGTGCTCTAGCGGATAATAGGGACCGCGCCATGGTGGCGACCATTCATTGAACTCTTTCCAGGTGTACTCATACCCTAGGCCAAAAGTAGTACCGTGCTTCTTCAGCTTGATGGGTTTGGTGATACCCTGGAGATTCTTGCCAAGTCCTTTTCCGGGTTCATACCCGCTCCAATTCAGGATGCTCTCAATCTTGTTATCCCACCACTTGTCTTTGTCTATGGCATTAACTCGCTCGATGTGATGGTATGTTTCTCCGCCTATTCTTCTTCTACCTCCGATCATTGGGATGGTTTGGCGACTGTATATAGGGTTGCTACCGTCGCCATGAATGATCACTTCCTGATGATTCCATTCAAACTTCACTGCTTGATGTAGGGTTGATGCCACAGCCCCAGCGGCGTGGATCCAGGGTCGTCCCAGCAATAAATTGTAGGATGCTGGCACGTCTATGACTTGGAAGTCAACATCGAACCAGGTAGGCCCCATTTGCAGACACAGGCTAATTTCCCCAATGGTAGATCTTTGAGACCCATCAAAAGCTTTAACATTGATAGCCCCATCTTTGATCTCATGCAAACCTTTCCCCAATGTTCTGAGATTCACTAGCGGACAAATGTTGAGGCTAGATACCCATCGACCAGGATCTTGGTAATGAAATAATCATCGCATTGCACAGTGATATGCAACGCCTTGTTGTGGCTAAGTCCTTCTGGTGGTAACTCATCCTCGTGGAAGGTAATCTTGTGACTTTCCAACACTTGTCCCACCATATTTGCCATTTCGCCTTCGGTTATGTTGCTGGGAACATAAGCTTCACTCAATATCTTCATCAAGGCATTTTTATGTGCCTCAGAGCTTTGCAAAAGAGCCAGGATGGAAATCTGCGCTGGTGTTTTGTTCAGTTGCTCAACGACCAAGTATTCTTTGGCTTGTATTTTCCTCCAAAGGTCATCGGGTCCAGTTTTAACAGGCCGCCCAGAGGCCTGCTTGCTGGACTCAGCTAAATGTTCCGGAGTGTATACCCTGCCAGTTCTAGTCATGCCCTGTGCGGCGATCGCTTTTCCAGTATGTGTTTTCCTTTTTCTCTTAGCTTCCGCTGTGTAATCCCAAGGTATGGCATTTGACTTGAACGGGGTCACGTCTGTCATGAAAACCAGAATCGGCACCCTTAGAGGTAACATAACAACTTCAAATGGTGCAGGTGCCTTCGGAACTCCGAACTCGACCTCAATTGGTTTTGGCGCCTTTGCAGGAGGCACTTCAAACTCGAGTGGTACAGACACATTTACCGCATGGCCCTCAAAGGGCTGGGTCTGAACAACAATGGGGTTGAGGGTAACCGTCAGTTTCTTAGGCTCATCTTCTTCGGCAATCAATCTAATTGACCCTTTGGGGTCCCAATCATCCTCTATCTCGATCATATGGATGCCTCCACCCTTGTGGTCAGACAGAGGGTTGTTTCGGACATTGGAAGCGGGTTCCCTTGCCACAATGACCTTGTTATCAATCAAAGTCTAAATCTTATCTTTCAACGAGCGACACTCGTCGATGGTTTGATCTTTAATTCCGGAATCGTATGCGCAAGTTTCGTTTGGATTGACCCATTGGGAGGGATTTTTTGGAGTTATGGCTGGGATAGAAGTAACATAACTGGCTGTTTTGAGTTTTTCATATAGTTGGTCGACTGGTTCGGCTATGGTGGTATATTGTCTGGAGGTCTGCGGTCGAAATTTGGTCTGGGTCGAGGAAAGTTTTGGCGAGTCGGTGGTGATGGGTAATGAGCCGGTTGGGAGTTATATGCTTGGTACACGGGCGCGGGTTGGGAATATCTTGGTGAGGTGGGTTGATATGTGAGTGGTGGAGGTGATTGGTAGGTAGATGGTGGCATTTGGTATGTAGGTAAGGGTGCTTGGTAGTTTATGGTAGGTTGATATGTGAGTGGAGTTGAGGGATAGGTTTGGTACTTCATAGGGGATTTGGTGCTTTGCGCAGCCATTACGGAATTCACGTCCTTTTTCTTTGACGTGCCACCAGACTGTAAGGCCTTGTTGGTGGCCTGTAATGCTTCGAGATTGGTGACCATACCATTCTTGATACCTTCTTCGATTCTTTCTCTCAACTTGATGATGTCGGAGAATTTCTGACCCTATATCAACATCAGTCTCTCAAAGTATTGCGGTTCCTCAGCCCGGACAAAGAACCTGTTCATCTGTTCTTCCTCGAGGGCTGGCTTGGCAGCTTCTGACCTCCAACGAGTTGCATACTTGCGAAGGGTTTCAGATTCTGGATATAGAACACATCCGGCGCGTTCTCAGTGTTGAACCTGAACCGGTCCATAAAGTCGAATGCCATGCTCACCCAACTTGTCCACTTCTTTGAGTCCTGGCTGATGTACCAAGACAAGGCGTCGCCTTTCAGACTCCTCATGAACAGCTTCATGTGGATTTTCTCGTCCCTTCCAACTCCTACCAGCTTGTCACAATACATTCTTAGATGGACCCTGGGATCACCTGTACCATCAAACATTTCGAACTTGGGTGGTTTGTACCCCTCCGGAAGCTCAACATCTGTCTGAACACAAAGATCTTCATAGTTCAACCCTTCAACACCTTTGCTACCCTCGACACCTTGGACCCGGCTAGTCAACTTCTTGAGTTCGACAGCCAAATTCCTGATAAGGGAGTCCTTATCATCTGATTCGGGTGCACTTGAGATTGGCTGGGTATAGTGGGGGTGTAGTATCCACGAAGATAAGGGTGTTATGGTTGTTTATGGTGTTTTGTGGTTCGGGAATGAGCAGTGGAGTGTTGTTACATATGTTGTAGGCTTGGGTATTGGCAGTTTGCACTGGTGGTTGTGGAGGCACGGGGTTCTGGGTGTTGGCATCAGCAGCGGCAAGAGTGATTGATAGGCTTGCCAGGTTCCGGACTTGTTCTAATTCTTCCCAAAATTTCAGCAAAGTCTGCTCAAGGTGAGGGGCAGTTTCCTTGGTAATTGGAGTGTTCTGAGAAGTTTCCTCAATTTCCTTTCTAGCGTTTGTGTCTTCTTTGTTCCTATTTCTGGTAGGACTCGAAGGAGGAGGAGGTGGAGGGCCCTTAGATCTTGTTGAGTATGTTGATGGTGCCAGAATGCACGAACTAACCATTTGGAAGGGGAATGAAAATAAAAGAAAAACAAAAAGGTAAAAAGTTAGTGCGGATTCTGAAAAAATAATATTGCGGTTTTTAAACACGTTGTGCAGGAATATAAATCGTTTTCTAATTTGGGTGCCTCGTTGTGCCCGAGGTAGGCCTAGCGACAAGTTAAATTTGGAGAAATTATAATGCTAAATACCTTATTTTATTGATAAAAATAAGACGAGTCTAAAACATAATTTGAATAACGGAAAGATGTCACTAATGGCTAGTGGCCTTATTACATTAGGAAAGCAGGAAATAAAAGATCCTAACTACTTGGACCCAGAAGGACCTTCCCCAGATTCGGTATTCTTGCCTCCCTCGTACAGCTGTATCAACTCGCACAGTCCTAGCAGCAAATAGGCTCGAGCCAAATATCCGTCTGCACTTCCCTCGGCATTTTGGCAGTCTTCAATCCTCTTCAAGAACTTTCCTTCCAAATCTACTAGACCTCTTTCCAGATACCCTAACCACTTGTTGGCATTGATAGCCATGTCCTTCCACTCGTCGATCAATTTCTGGTGAGCTTCTTGTATTTCCCGGTGCTCATTTTCACACTCTCGCATCCTCTTGCGCAGTTGATTGTATTTAACCTGCGCTGCAGCTTTCTCATCAATAAGC
>MU665108.1:12977-23678 GCA_026770625.1 Nicotiana glauca
CGGCACACACCCTGCATGATACCTGTCTGCTTCAATAGTTTCTCTCCCCAAGACGAGCTTGCAATGCCACATATGTTGAGCTTGACACCTGTGCGGGCTATCATTGTCTTGAAAGTCAGCCTTGAAATGATTCATTTTGTCTACCCTTTGTATGATTTGTTTCCTCATGGCTCGGAGAGGGACATAATGATGAGTTCCCCTCAGACCGATGAGTATAAGGAACGGTGCATCTCGAGAACGAACAATGAACTCCCCTGTTGGGAACCACTCAAACATCCACTGTACTTGCTCTTCCTTTAGATTTTCAAATAGCTCTACCAATCCTCCAGCATCCTCTGGTTGAGCGAATATGTTGGGCATGAATTTCATTCGTTTGGGGTGGTGGAAAGCAATATGGTCATCCCAATCCCTGCGTATAATCTCCTGTCGGTAGTCACCTTTCTAAAGGTGTTCTATAAGCCAGAGTTCAAGTAACAGATTACAACCCTCGAAGTGCGGGGCCCCTTGTTGACATTTTCCCAAGGCTCGATAGATTTCAGCGATGATCACGGGCACTATGCTGAAAGACAGCTCGTCGATCCCTTCCATTGAGGTTTTGGTTACTATGGCTAGTCTGGTATGGATCCTAGCCTTCTTCATGGGAAAGATCACTATACCCAAGAAATAGAACATGAATACAAAGAACCTCCTATGTATATTCCATAAATAAGTAAGGGCAAATTCGTCAGTGTAGGTGCGGTAGGACTTGCTATGGCCAAACCTTTCATACAGGAAGTCGAATGGTATATAGGAATCTTTTAGGCAAGTCAGATCCGGATTCTTCTTGAGTCCCATCATTTTGAGGAAACCCCTACCCTTGCGATTCTCTGGCATAATTAGACCCACAGTCTCCCAAGGAATTCCGGCTAGACCCCCTATTTCTTCTAGCAAAGGGGTCATTTCGAGGTCCTCGAAGCGAAAAACCGACTGATCACTGTCCTAGAACAGAGTTGCAGCCTCTATGATTTTATTGTTAGGCTGGATTTCCAGAAGTGAGGGAAAATTCCCTAAGTACTTGCGGACAAGGGTCTGATTGCTGGCATGAAGATCCTCCCACCAACTTAGCAACCTTGGGTGAATGTTAGATACCATACCGAATCTAGGGATTTCGTGCCTCGTTTTCTGCAAAACAAAGGGTTAGACCCAGACTCGACTATTTAAATCAATAATTAGCATAAAGATATTTAGTTCTCCAAATAAATGCACATAACATGGAGGCGCCTGTTTGGGTTTCAAGGAAACCCGATGGACTTTTGTTTAGGCTATCTTAATGAGTCATTATGCAGACAACATAACTGACTCGGCTAAGTTTGACCATGATGCATGAACAGTTTAACGGAATAAGGTTTCTACTTTTGAAGTGCTAGACAAGGTACCCTTGAGCGGACAACTCAAGAGGGAAAGGCGCGGAACCGTCGACTATACCGTTGATCGACTGATTTTACCGCAAATATGCCTTTGCACAATTTAGGGGGTTATAATATCGGAAGGGCACAACCACTCATTATAAGCATTGTTATAGGATTTGTTTTGGCACGAGTGGAACATGATGTTGAAGATGCAGTTACAAAAAAAATGAAGCAAATTGTATGTATTTTCACGTTCATAGAGTAAAAGATTACAATAAATGCTTGAAAATTACAACGGTATTGAAATAGTAATAAAGCAGTAAAGAAAAAGCAGTTAAAAGAAAGGAAAGACATGAAAAGTCAAGTTAGTTTCCAATGATGAAATAATTAAAAGCAAGAAATTAAGGCAGTTACGGAAGCACTAAAGTCACAAAAGCATGTAATGGTAAAAACCTAAAGAATTCCCAAGCAGAGTCACCATGCTGTCGACGCCCCCTTTTCCCCCCTTCATTAAAAGAAAGAAATCGGGTTTACGACATTATGGACAAACCAACTCTTATTCCCTTTTTGAGGAATCGGGTTATGGAATTTGAAGAGTCGCCACCTAATGATTATAATGCATTAGGACACTTTAAAGAGAAGAAGCGATTTTGAAAGAAAACCAGAGTTCGGGTAAGGGCTTGAGATTATCTCGAGGGGAAGGTGTTAGACACCACTCAAGATCCACTAGTGTGGTTCCCGGCCATGCTTAATTGTGACTTTAAAATAGAAGGGAACACGTAAGGTTTGCACATAGTAGTTACAAATAATTTGAAAGTTTTAGGAAAAAAAAATGACATAAATGATTTAAAAAAAGAGAGAAGGATTAATTGGAAGGAAACATAAATTTAAGAAAACATTATACAAAATAAAGAAAAGGAAAGGGGTCCTAGGTTTAAATACAATATGGATCATATCAATGCAATACCCAGCAATCATTCCTCAAAAGAGGGGTCGCACGAGATATAAGCGCACCAGTCATTATCTCCATATTCTACCCTTCCCGCCCCGTAAAGGTTATTTAAATGCGATTAGTCTCGCTTACGTATTGTATGCTAGTACCCGTCCCAACCTATCAGTCCCGGTGTATTAGGACTTCTAATCCTAAAGGGGAAGAAAAGGGGTAAGGCATATATGGGGTTTAAAGGACAAAATACTAATTTTGACAAACAAAACAAATAGCAAGTAAGGGGATTGACAAACAAACATGCAAGGCTCACATAAAACCCCGTAAGTCATATAGCATATAGTTTAGCATGCATTGCACATACTAATTTGGTCTTTAAATTAAAACTTAAGTGGTGGACGGACTAGTTTAACACATAAAATCAGATAAAAAGTATGCATTAGGCAACTCGAATCCAATTGTCAGAAATTGAAGTATTTAAACAAGTTATTCAGAAAACACTGGTTTCAGACAAGAGCCTAATGCAGAAGAGTTAAAACAGAAAGTTGAAAGTTGCAGAAGTTCAGAAATGACTTTGAAATCAGCATATTTGTTTGAGTGAAAATATAGTATGTGAAGAGCAGTTTTGAAAGTGAAAATACCTTAAAAGAAAGAGTGAGTTAAAAGATTGTTTTGAAAGATATATTCAAGAGATGAATAGAATTTAGGCAGAGGATCTAAAGGAATTGTTTTAGAAGAAAGACGCAAGTTTGAAAAGTTTAAGAGCATTGCAGATTTATAGAATTTTAAAAGCATTACAGGTTTATAANTTAATTTGCCTAACGCATATGCACTTCCTTTAGACATAGTTTCTATATGCAACTGATTTACATGAATATTAAGTCCTATAGGCAGGATTTCTAATGATGTACAAGATGATTAAACGCTGGTCCTATAGACATGGTATCTAGGTGACTGATTTAAACATATCTCCTATAGGCATAGTATCTAGGTGATAAAAATTAAAAGCCCTAAGGCATGATATCTACGCTTTTAGTGATGCAAAAAGTAATCCCCTCCCACACCCTTTTTACTATATCTCCCCAAGTTCTTTTATACAAAAAATATTACAGAACCAGAAGAAAGAAAATGATTAAAAATACATCACAGCCTACAACTAGATCCGAGCAGCCTAATTCAATCTTAATATCCAATGACATATGTTTCACCAAATCCAGATTCCAGATTTCTAAGGCCTTCTCTCACCCAAAGTGTTTCAAAGTTCCAAGGAGCCTCAAGGACTCCAGGAAGTGCTTACACTCTGGATAACAATTAGAACAGAATAATGCAGTGTGGAATTGCCAGCCCTCAAGCGTCCAAGTTCAGAGGGAGCTCCAGGGTCCCAAAGCATGGCTTACCAAAGGGGGGCAGAACTTAGAACTAGGAATAAGTGCAAAGTGAGAGAGGGATTAGGGAGACATAGCAGAGGGTGGTCATACCCAGCCATGGGCAGAGACTGGCACACCCCTGTCCATCTACATGGCCAACAAATAAAGAGCAGACTTTTAAAATTCAAATATGGGTCTGGATGGTGATTAGGGCACCACCTTTCCTGAGTTGAGGCTCAGCACATAAGGGGTAAAGGGAATGAGAATTGATTTGAGTAGAGGTTCAAGAGAACCTGATTCTAAGTCATGAGTGGCAATAATAAAATGCCAACATGATCAGAATTGCACTCACACATAGGAAGGGGCTCAAAGGGACAGGGAATCACATAAGAAAGCATTTACAGAAAACATTAGGAAAGCAAGAAAGCACAAACAGACCCAAAGATACAGAAACATGATGAAAGTGAGCCTGACAAACTAGGATGAACACATAATGAAGAGTGCATAACAAAGGATGAGAAGTAAACGCATAGTTTGGAGGAAATTATTTAATTAGAAGGACATACCAGTTGCAAGCTTTAAAACAGTAGAATAATAGAAGCAAGTAACAGCCAGAAATCAGCAAGAGCAAACTCAGGTTCTTCAGCAAATACTTAAGAGTTCAAGAGAACTCGCGAATGTTTCAAACAGTAGAAGAGAAGAGGAGCAGAGTGCTCAGTATTAGAAGTAGAGAAAGTAGTAGTAGAGAAAGTATTGCAATTATATAGTGTTCAATTGAAGTCTAAAGTGTTTCTGAGGTTTTCATTTCCGTTCCTCCCTATAAAGTTGTGTGTAGTGTCTTGTTTTTATAGTGCAGAAAACGAGTAAGCTAAAATGGCAAGAAAAGAGTTTACAATCAATCACAGAAGGTCTCCCTAAGGTTAAGGGGTTTGATTTCAAACGGGCAGGAGACAATTAAGGAAAGATGAATAATTAAAAAACCTTTCCAAAGTACCATAACACAGGTAAATACATAGGGATTACTTAAGGAAAGAATCCTACGATACATGATTTGTGAGAAATAAGGCAAGTAGGTCAATCAAACAGCCAGTAAAAAGCTTTGTTCGAATGAACTTAGTCAGAAAAAAAGGCGAGGGAAAGTTCAATTGGAAAATCAATACCCAATCAATTGAGCCTTATTAAAGGAGATTGGAATCAATTACAAGTTGGCAGAACCCTTTTGAAAGAAAAAAACAACCCTCATATATAAGCACACAAGCGTCAAGCAAGAAAGAAAAGTTTGGCATAGACAGTCTAAAAATCATAAGCGAAAGATTCCAGTTCAGTCTAGGGTTTCAAATTCGAGTAGGGTACAGAAAGAAGAGGGCAAGCCATCGAACAGACTCAGAGAGTCTCATGAGAAAGCACATAGATATAATGGCAAGTTTGAAGCAATTGAGTAAAAACAAAGCATGTTCAGGAAAAACCCAATCAAGTTCAAAAGAGAATAGAGGTGACATAGAACTTTAGAAACAGTAGGCGAAGCAGGTTTAGAACTCAAACAAAAGTCCAGTAAAGGCAAACAAAAGCTCAGTAAGAAAATGGTAAAGGAACACATAGGCTAGACATATGAAAGCATGTTGTAGAAACAGTAGAAGAGATAACAGAGCACAAGTAGAAGAACATGCCTAATAACGGCAAAATATAAGAACATAAGAGAAAATATGCACAAGCGAAAACACATAAGAACAAAGCATATACAGGCAGATTCACATAAAGAAAGAAGAAGAAGAAGAAGAAGAAGAAACAGAAATCGTATTAAAAGGTTTGGAAACCCTAAATTGAAACTAACTAATTTTGAAAAGAGAAATTTGGGAAAAAGCTTTGAAACCTCGAGTACACCACAGATCTATCACAGATCTAAGAAAATAAAGAGAGAAAGAACCTCTAACAGCTTTCAGGGTTTCTGAGAAACCCTAGAAACAAGAAGGCTTGGAAAGGATCTGGCCTGGAACATGTCTGGACCATATCTATGCTCTTGAGGCTCGAACACGTCGGAACGGAGCCGGAGAAACCACAAGAACGCAAATCGGCGGAGGATCTGAACAGGCCTCGTTGAGGTTAAACCTTTAAAGCCTTGAATAGCCGCGATTTGGGGTGAAGGGAAGTGAGCACAGGCTGTCCATGGCCTGAAAAACCATGGACTCCGGTGGGATTTGGTCGGAGAAGACGACAGAGGCGGCTAGGGTTTCGAGTGTTAGAGAGCGTTTGAGAGAAGGGGAGGGTTTGAGGGTAGCGGTAGAAGTGAAATGAGAGATAGGGTTAGGCGTTGGTAGAGTTAAAAAGGAAAGTGTGAATGAGGGTCGTTGATCAAAATGATCAACGACCAGGATTTAAAGTACAACGCGGACGGGTTGGACAAACGGGTAAAGGGGTCGGGTTGAACTCAATTGGGTCGTTGATTTAGGCCTGACTTGGGGTCAATTGGGGTCAAAATTGGGACGAACAAACAGGCTATAATTGAAAGGAATTGAGGCCACAATTGAAATAGCCAGTTTTTCCCTTTTTGATTTTATAAAAAATAGTAAAAGATTTATGAAACAAATTGAAGGTGCTAAATTAATAAATAATATATAAATATTAAATTAAAAATACTGGAACTAATTTTATAATTGTAAAATACTATTAATTATGAAATATGCCATAATTGCAATTATATGCAATTTAGTTTTAAAAATGCCAAATAAATTAGTAAAAATATGCAAAAATCACCTTAATTATATTTTGGTGTAAATATAAGAATGAAATAAGTCACCAAAAAAATGATAATTTTGGAGATAATTTGGATTTTGTACTGTTAAGATAGACAAAGAATTGACCTAAAAATAATCGGGAAAAATACCAGAACTTTTGGGCATGCTTATATATGCATACATATGCTATTTTGAAAGTATTTTTAGTATAAAAATACATAGGGAAAAATTGGGTATCAATAAGGATGAGAGCAAAAGCACGAAGGTTGATGCCGTGCAACTGCTGGATTTCTTGTTTCTGTTAATTATTGTTGTGCCCTATTTCTTATTTAAGTTGATGACCTTTATATCCGGATTGTACTCCCATATAGTATGCTTTCCTCCCTTTATACTGTTTAGTTTTGGTATTCTTTCCTTTTATTGTACATATATATATAGAACTGTACAGGTTGATTTGGTAGTCCTGTCTAGCCTCGTCACTATTTCGCCGGGGTTAGGCCAGGCACTTACCAGCACATGGGGTCGGTTGTGCTGATGCTACACTTATGTGCTTTTTGCATAGATCACGGTACCAAAGTAGCTTTAGGACCACAGTAGTAGCACGTCGAGTGGGAGCTGACTTCAGTCCAGTGACTACGAGGTAGCCTAGCTGGCGTTCGCAGGCCGTAGTCCCTTTTCTATATCTTTTGTTTGTTTTCATTGTATCGAGACAGACACTGTGTATTTCTTTCTATTCAGACTTGTTTGTAGTATTCATTAGTAGTTCGTGAGATAGCGACTCCAGTTTTGGGTAGTAAAATATTAAACTTCCGCATTTTGGGTTTTCATTTACTTATGTTATAAAAGACTTCCGCTTTCATTTAAAGGTTTATTATTGTTATTACAGTAGGCGCCATCACGACTCCCGATAGTGGAAAATCCGGGTCGTGACAGGTGACAGAGAAAGTAGTTAGTCAGTAAGTAAGCAATGTCTTTCAAGTTGAAATCAAAGTTATCATGGAAAATAAAGGAGCAATCGCTGCAAAGTCAAGGCCACAAACCAACCACCATGTTTAAACTCACAAAATTTCTTTGTCTGAAACAAGGACGAAAGCTATGTTCATATCAAAGCTCAGAAGCTTGAATTTTTCCGGTGTAATGCCCCAACTCTACCTCCGCAAAGGCTATTGAGAAGATAATACATCACCCCTAGGACAAACACTTCTGAGTATGGGTTTTCAAGTTATATATGTTGTAGGAGATGCACTTCCTAAATTGAGATTTTACCACTAGGATATGCACTTCCTATTTGGTTTATTTAAGTTCTTTCCTGGGAGACGCACTTCCTAATTTGAGTCATTGATGTTTCACCCCTAGGAGACGCACTTCCTAGTCTGGGTCTTTCAAGT
The DNA here is from genome assembly GCA_026770625.1 of Nicotiana glauca. NCBI lineage: Eukaryota > Viridiplantae > Streptophyta > Magnoliopsida > Solanales > Solanaceae > Nicotiana > Nicotiana glauca. Next base: position 20,799 of record MU665108.1, read on the forward strand.
TATATTTTGTTTTAGGAGATGCACTTCCTAAATTGAGATTTCACCCCTAGGAGGCGCACTTCCTAGTTTGAGTCATTTAAGTTCAGCCCTAGGAGACGCACTTCCTAGTCTGGTTCATTAAAGTTTTACCTGTAGGAGATGCACTTCCTAGTCTGGGTCGTTCAAGTTATATTTTGTTGTTGGAGACGCACTTCCTAGTCTGGGTATTTAAGGATATACTTTTAGGAGATGCACTGCATAAATTGAGATTGCACCCCTAGGAGATGCACTTTCTATTTTGGTTCATTCAAGTTTCACCCGTGGGAGACGCACTTCCTAATCTGGGTCATTCAGGTTTTATTTTAGCAGACGCATTTGCTAGAAAACAGAGTCAATCTTACCTCGATTCGGGATTTTAAACTGGTGACTTGGGACACCATTAATTATCCGAAGTGGAAACGCCAAATAAATGAATAATCATGTTTCGATTGTCACTTAAATTAGAAAAAGCTCCCTTATACCATATTCGAGGTAGTAAAAAGGAGGTGTGACAAACATCGCTCAAGAGATTACTAATAATACTAGTACTTTCAATTCTGCTTATATTGTTGAATCTATTGATTTGTGGCATGGTAGACTAGGTCATGTTAATATTGCTTGTATTAAAATGGAATTAATTCCTACATCTAATGTTGATTATTTTTCTAAGTGTCCTGTTTGTGTAGAAGTAAAACTTACCAAAAGGCCTTTTAAGAATGTAACTAGTAGAAAAATAGAATTGCTTGAACTAGTATATTCAGACTTAGCATATTTCAAGAACACTGTTAATAAAGGTGGAAAGAAATATTACATCACCTTTGTAGATGACTTTTCTAGATACACTAAGGTATATCTTCTTAAGTCAAAAGATGAAGCTGAAAGCATGTTTTTAAAATACAAGGCAGAAGTAGAGAATCAATTAGATAGAAAAATCAAGAGACTTAAGTCTGACAGGGGTGGTGAATATAGTACTAATACTCTAGAAGCCTTTGTGAGTAAAATGGTATTGTACATGATATTAGTGCTCCCTATACTCCCCAACAAAATGGTGTAGCCGAACGGAAAAATAGAACCCTTAAGGAAATGATGAATTCTATGCTTTTGAGTTCGGGTTTATCTAATAATATATGGGGGGAAGCTGTTTTAATTGCATGATATGTTCTTAATAAACTCCCTCATAAGAATTTAGATAAAACTCCATATGAGTTTTGGAAAGGGTTTGCCCTTAACTTAAAAATTTTTAAAGTATGGGGGTGTGTGGCTAAAGTTGGTCTACCTGATTTTAAACAAGTAATTGTTGGACCCAAGACTTTTGATGTTATTTTCATTGGTTATTCTCAACACAGTGCTGCTTATAGATTTATGTAATGACCCGACCGGTCGTTTTGAATACCAGCGCTCCATTCAGCAATCGGAGACCATGAACAGCTTCATTTCGGGTATTATGACTTGTCCGCATGGTCGGAACTTAAATTCAGAAAGATCGGAGTTAAAATTAAGTGAAAATTCTCATTTTAGAAGCTTAAAGTTGAAAGAATGAACTAGGATTGGAATTTTGAGTAAACGACCTCGGAATCAGGATCTGAAGGTTCCAGCCGGTTCGTATGATGATATCGGACTTAGGAGTATGCCCGATTTGGGTTTTGGATAACCCGAGAGCGTGTTGGCGCCTATTATGGAAGTTAGTATTTTAGAAGAAATTTTACAAGTTTGGTTTGAGGTGCATTTTGGTGCTATCAATGTCCATTTGGAATTCTGAGACTGGGAGTAGATCCGTATGGTGATACTGGAGTTGGGAGCGTGATCGGAAGTGAATTCGGAGGTCCGTGGACCATTTTGAAGCCATATGGCTAAAGATAGCAATTTGAAGGTTTTTGAAGAGTTTGACCGGGGGGTTCACTATTTGATATCGGGGTCGGAATCCAATTCCGAAAGTTGGAGTAGGTCTGTAATGTCAAATATGACTTGTGTGCAAAATTTGAAGTCAATCGGACATGATCTGATAGGCTTAAACATCGGAAATAGAAGTTTGAAGTGTTAAAGTTCATAGAGTTTGAATTGGGGTGTAACTCGTGATTTCAGTGTTGTTTGATGTAATTTGAAGCCTCGAGCAAGTCCGTAATGTGTTTTGGGATTGATTAGTCTGATTGGTTGGGGTCCCGAGGGCCTCGGGTGGATTCCGGGTGGTTAACGGATCGAAATTAGAGTTTGAAGGCAGCTGAAGGCATCTGGTTGCTGGTATTTTTGCTTCTGCGGTTGGTTGACCGCAGAAGAAGAACCGCAGAGGCGAACGGGTGGCCGCAGAAGCGGTTTTTGGACTAAGTATTGAGGAACGCAGATGTGGTCAAGGTTCCGCAGAAGCGGGACCACATCTGCGGAGGAATGGTCGCAGAAGCGGAAAGGCCGGCTTGGGGAGGAGCCGCAGAAGCGGCTTTTGGACTGCTTTAGCGGAACCGATGCGCTTTGGTTTCCGCTGAAGCGGAAATTTGGATGGAGCTTAGGAACCGCAGAAGCAGAGTTTTGTCCGCAAAAGCGGAATCGCGGAAGCATAAATATTCCCGCAGAAGCGAAAATAGCTGGAGCAGTGAGGTTGATTTAAGTTGCAAATTTGATTCATTTCTCTCATTTTCTTCACTTCATTTGGCAATTTTTAGAGGGTTCAATAGAGGGTCTTTATCAACCATGCTAAGGTAAGTTTTTCTCACCCATTATGAGCTAAATATATCAATTATATACGGATTGAAGCATGGAAATTAGAGTAAAAATTGGGGTTTTGGTTGAAGACCTAGAAAATTATAATCTTGGATTTTAGCCACGATTTTGAGTGTGGAATTAAGAGAAAGTTATGTATTTGAGTCCCTA
>MU665108.1:32491-60687 GCA_026770625.1 Nicotiana glauca
ACTTGCCCGCACAGCGTCTTTTTTGAGAGAAGAGGTCAAGGGGCTAAGTGACTCTCGAAAGTCGTCTTTTGTATCGCGTCAAGAGAAATGACATAGATAAGATCATTGCTTAAAGAGTTTCATTGTCGAATTGATCTCGAAATTGGATCCCAATAGTTGCTGCTGCCCAAAGGTGCTTTATGAAAGCCGGTCCACAGCAGTGAAAGTACGATTGATTCCGTCGATCGAACGAAAATAGCTTCTTCTTTTTTTTTCCCTCTCTGGCTTGACTACTCTGCTTCTTAGTCCAATCGAGATATATTTTATTGTACAATTGATGCGGAACGAAGGCGCTTTCCGGGGAGGTGAGGGTCGTAGACATTTTCCCAGATTATTAAAGAGAATTGGCTTTTTCTTGGATATTTGCTTCATGTTGACTTCTCGACTGATTGTCTGTCTGTGTGTGTTTATTTTGGAACGGGCCCAACGCCTCGGCAGATTAATAGATGCATTTATAGGTGCGCCGTCGACCCTCGGCAAGTGCACATTTATTTCTATTGGGTCATGTCGTCGCCTCGGTATGATTTATGCATGCCTGTGTTGCTTCCTAAACTTAATTAAGTTATTATTGCCCTTTTGTGGCTTAAATATATTTGGAATACGTTTTAAAGAGAAATTCGGGAAATGTTCCTATGAAAGAACTACGTGTTTATTCGTTTCCTCTATTTGGATTAGAATCATGTCTATAAAGAATAAATCTACGGTTTAATATGTGTATTGAGGATAAATGATCATTGGACCATTAGAGTGTGTCAAAGTTGATCATCTCGCCTCTACCCCTTCGGGATTAGGCAGGACACTCACTGAGTACACGTTGATTACGTACTCATACTACACTTATGTGCATTTTTGTTGCACAGGTACATGATACTTTAGCGGCCTACTGGGCGCAGCAGCATGGACGATTCGGGGACTAGGTGAGTTGCAGTATTCAAGGCGGCCTGCAGCTTTTAAAGTCCCTTCCTAGTAATTGTATTGCCTTTCTGTCCATTGTATTCCGGACAGGTGTTGTGTTGTATTTATATCATTGCCAGTAGTTGCTCATGGACTTGTGATACCGGGTTTCTGGGATGGTTTCAGTAAAACTTTGTACTAACTGTTATTATTTAAATTTGAATCCATGAAGTGATCTTATATTTATGAAAATTAGAAGGAAAAACCTAAGATTTTCAAAAGCGTTAAAAGAGGGATTATTTGGTAATTTAAATGGCTAGCCTGACAGCGGTGTCCGGCGCCATCACGACCCGTAGTGGATTTGGGTCGTGACAATTTATGTCTTTGAATGATAGTTCTATTTGTGAATCTAGAGATGCAGAATTTTTTGAGCATGTTTTTCCACTGAAAAATAATATGCCTAGTATTGTACCTAATAATGCTTCTACATCTATGTCGGTTAATCCTCATATTGTGTCTTCTTCTTGTGTTACTGCTAATGAGCATGAAAATAAACTTAGAAGAAGTAAGAGGCAAAGAATTGAAGATAGCTTTGGTCCTTACTTTATTACTACTTTCTTGACTAAAAATATTGATCTTGATGTTTTGAGTGATTAATTAGTCTCGATCTATTTAATAGAAGAAGACCCTAAGACATACAGTGAAGCAATGAGGTCAATAGATGCTAGTTTTTGGAAAGAGGCCATTAAACATGAATTAGACTCTACAGTTTCTAGTCACATTTGGGACTTATCTGATTTACCTAAAGGTTGTATACCCATAAGTAGCAAGTGGATATTTAAGAAAAAAGTGAGACCTGATGGTACAACTGAGAAATATAAGGCCAGACTTGTTATTAGGGGTTTTAACCAAAAGAAAGACTTTGATTACTTTGACACTTATTCTCATGTGACTAAGATAGCAACTATTAGACTCTTGTTCCTTTAGCCGTTATTCATAATTTAGTGATACATTAAATGGATATTAAAACGGCTTTCCTAAATGGTGATTTAGAGGATGAGATCTATATGTCTCAATCTGAGGGATTTATGATCCAAGGACAGGAGAATAAAGTATGCAAATTGAGAAAGTCTCTATATGGTTCAAAGCAGGCACATAAGCAATTTTATGAAAAGTTTAATAGCACATTAGTGGATAATGGTTTTGTTGTTAATACATTTGATACTTGTGTTTATTCCAAGATGATAGGATTAGATTGTGTTATTATATGTTTGTATGTGGATGACATGTTAATCTTTGGCCATAATGTGAATATTGTTAATGAGACTAAGAATCTTTTGTCTTCTAAATTTGAAATGAAAGACCTTGGAGAAGCAGATGTGATTTTAGGGGTTAAAATCAAAAGAAATTCTAATGGGTTTTCATTGTCTCAGTTTCATTATATTGAAAAAATGTTGAAAAGGTTTAATTGTTTTGATGTAGCACCTATGAGAATTCCTTATGATCCTAGAATACACTTGAAAAAGAATAAGGAATCTAATATTTCCCAAGTTGAGTATGCTAAGATAATTGGTAGTGTAATGTTTCTCATGAATTATACACGACCTGATATTGCTTATGCTGTTAGTAGATTGAGTAGATATACTCACAACCCTTGTAATGAACATTGGAATGCTCTTCATCCTTTGCTAAGATATTTGAGAGGTACTATGGATTGGTATTTGTATTTTAATAACTTTCCTGCTGTTTTAGAAGGATTTTGTGATGCATACTGGGTTACAGAATGAAGTTAGCTCCACTAGTGGCTATAGTTCACTTTGGGTGTAGGTGTTATTTCATGGAAGTCTTCCAAACAGACTTGTATAGCACGATCTACTATGGAGTCTGAATTCATTGCTCTTGAATTGGCAGGGCAAGAAGGCGAGTGATTGAGAAACTTATTGGCAGATGTGCCTTTTATGGGGAGACAAGCTTCACCAGTTTCTCTACATTGCGATTCACAGGCAAAATTGGAATTGCCAAAAATAGTCTGTACAATGGAAAAATAAGACATATCCACATTAGGCATGGTGCGGTAAGATAGTTGTTGAAATATGGTGTTGTTTCCGTGGAATATGTAAGAACTGAAATAAATTTGGCGGATCCTTTTAACCAAGGTTTTGGCAAGGAGAGTTATCCTTGAAACGTCGAGGAGGATGGGGCTAAAGCCCATAGATTGAGAAAGTATGGTGGATACCAGTTTGTGGTCAAATGAAGCCATATGAGACCTCAATATGCATTACATTTCCTATCCCTATGGTATGGTGGTAATGCTTTATAAGGTTGAGCTTATTTTGCTCTTAGTGATTCCATAGACTTAAGGTAGTCTATATGTAGATAGACTTGACGGAATCACCTACGTGAGTGTAAAGGTGTGGCCGCCTTTTATGAAAGACTTGGTATGTCTTTCTAGATCACTCATAAGACCCAAGGTATGTGCATGACCATAAAGTCATTTTGTTAGTATCTCGGAGTTTGCATAAAATTAAGGATATAGTATGTGTTGTGGGGGTCTCAACTAATGTCCATTCAGTTCAAGAGTACTTCACTTTGTGGATGTTAGTTGTTGCCTCATTTCACTGTGTGTCAATTCAAATCGAAAAATATTGACACATAAGTACATGTTCCTTATTTTGCCCAGAATTGTTCTATTTTTCGTCTTTACATTAGTGGAGAATTGTTGGAATTATTCATAATGCAAAGTCAAAAATTTCTTTTTGAAATTCCATTTACAACCAATATCCATGAGTTTTTTGTATTCATTTTTCAAATGTCCTATCTATTTTCAAGTGGCTTCTTGCATGAAGCCTTAAAGCCAAGTGTTGAATGACTTTGGCAAGTGGCTATGCGAATCTACCATTTATATTCATGCATGGTGTGAGCATGTGATTTTGTTCCCTATATATGAATCATTCCCAAAAATTCAAACAAAATGATTGTTTTTATTATTTCTGCAATTTTGTGAATTTTGTTTTATTTTCTGTTAATTGTTTGCATTTTATTTGTGCATTTTTATTCATATGGAAAATATACAAAAATACGCTTGACATTTGCATTTAGGATCTAATTTCATATTTTAGGATTAATTAGTGGTTAAGTTGTTTTAGAACAAAATAGGAAAAAAATAACAAAAACAATCCACTTTTGCATTTTTAATTGTTAATTGTTGAATTTGTCACGAAGTAATTCTTAAAATAATTTTAGGAAATAATTAGCTTAACTTTGAAAATAATCTAGATCTTTGTTTTAATTTTTGCATTTTACAAAATCAGGGAAAATATAAAAAATATATATACAAATTGAAAATAAATAAAAAGAAATAAAGAAAACAATGGAAATAAAAGAGGTCTTGTACACAATTGGGCCAAATTTGCTTGTAACCCAAATGAAATCTGATCCAAACCCACCCCAGTCCGGCCCAAAAAACCCCAAACCCGGCCTGCCTTTTTCCTTAACCAAACTACGCCGCTTGGCATCCTCAATTCTGGGCCGTCAATTTCTCATCATCCAACGGCCAGTAATCGTTTTTGATTATTTCATAAAACTGTCTCAAATCCCTTGAAACCCTAACGACCAAAACCCCTTCTTCCTCGTACATCTCTGTAACATCGCCGCCGCAGCCGGAGAAAACGATACTTTCTCCGATGGCTTCCAGATTTACACCCCTATACCGCCTTGACATCCTCTTCATGAATCCACCCTCATCTCCTTTCGAATCCTACCACAAGCCCTCGAATAATCAATTTTGTGACTGCCATCTCCGCCGCCCACGGCGGCGCTTGCCACCAAACTCAACAAAATTAACACCCCTTACTCCCCTCCTTCTATTCATGCCCAATATACGTTCCTTTTTCCTCGAATCATCATCAAATGCTTAAAATATTGATTCGAAGATCTGTCCAGAATGTTAAGTTGTCCGAATCCGCTCAAAATCGGACCATATAGTCTCCTCGACTCCCTCAACCTGAAACACAAGCCAAAAACCTTCGAATCTTAAAGGAACTGGACGAATTGTGGATCTAAGGTTCAGGGTTCGAACTTGTTCTGGGGATTTCAAGGCGTCGAGCTGATTTTTCAATTGATGCTATATGTTTTATAAACATATAACATCAATTAAAAAATCAAATTCGATGAGTTGGCCAGATGAAAGTATACCAGTGAGTTTCTGTTCCTAGTTTTAATTTTTGTTTAATTTTGTTTTAAGTGTTTCTCCTTCATTCTTCTTTAATCATTGATACTGAATCATGTGTTAATTCATGTGTTTTATTTGTTTAGCTTAGTTTAGTCTGGTAGTGAGTAGTTTTTCTAATTCTGTTTGAATTTTTGTTTTGCTTAAGCTCAGTTCATAGTAATACTGTTATGTTTAGGGTTTTGCTTCATGATTGATTGTGTTCTTACTTGGTTTAGTTTGTTCTGTGGTAATTAGATTTTGTTTTGTTAAATTTTGAGTTATTAGCTAAACATCAGAATAGTCTTCTTGTTAATGGTTCCCTGATTTGGTAGATTGATATTAGCCTGGTTAGTTTATTCTGATTGTTAGGAGTTCTGTTAGTTTTTAGGTGAATTGGCTATAGTTGTTTCATTTTTTTAACTAAATGTAGTTTAGACAAAGGGAGGGTGGGTTAATTGTGGCCCAGGTGAGTAATTTCAAGGGCATTCAGGGGTATTTGGGTACTTAAGGCTGGGCAGAAATGTTGTAGATTACACCTGAAGTTCCTAGAACCTTCTAAATTGGGGTAAAATTAGAATTTTAGAAAATAGGGGTACTTACTTGAAGCACAAGTCAGTAAACAAAGGAGGAAAAGTTAAAAACTGAAAACAAAAGAGGGATTGGAATGAAAAGAAAGGAAAAATCTGATAAGGCCTCACTTATGCCTATAAAAGGGGCATTCCCATGCCTTAACAAAAAAGTTTTTGGAGCCCCAATATTCCCCCCAAAAATCTCTTTAAGCTCTAGAGATCTGAAATTCAAATTCAGATTACAAAATCCTCTTAGAACTTAGCTTTCTTCATATAGAAAACAAAAAAAAACAATATAAACTTCCAAAAATCCAAAAACATTTACTGTTCCATTAAACTTTTAGGTGAATTTCAGCTTTTCAGTTGCTGATTTGCATTTTTCTATGTTCAAGTTCTCATTTATGAAGTTTCTGGGGTTTGCTGATTTGTTTTCGAGTGGGTTTGGGCTCATTTGAGTTGGTTTTGAGTAGATCTGATCATTCTGTGTGATTTTCAAGTACCTTTGGGTTTCGAAATCTTTGTTGGACCTTTGTTACTCACTCATTGATTGCCGTTGGGATTTAAATTGGTTTCTGAACTACTGCTGTTATTATTGCTGCTGATCTCCTCTTCTTCTTCTATTTCGCTTTACCAGGTACACCTTTAAATCACCCTGATGTAACTTTGAGTTGAGTGGAAATAGAAGCACCTACTGGATTCGAGTTCATTTTTCGATTGTCTTATTATCTGATAGTTGCTAGTTGAAATGAATGTTTAGTATTTGTTGTTTTTGCCTTATTAGAACAAATGTCTGGATTATATGATTTGTATGGACTATTCTGGATTGTTTTAGCTTACTAGCTCATTCAGCATTATGGTATAGCTTAATTCAGTTTCAGTAATTCATTTCAGTAGATATAGAATCGATTCAGCTAGTTTTATTGGTTGTAAGTTCAGTAGTTAATTCCAGTTAGTTTGTAATTATAAAAATAGGTTCATCATTTGCGTATTTGGCGTCAGTTTTAGTGAACAGGATTTGAATTAATATAATGAAGCTGCTTGAATGCCTAATGTTAGTCTAGTAATGTTAATGTGGATTAGTATCATGTGGTGGAGGTGTCATTATCATGCGTGTTTCTAGCTTAATTGTCACATCATTGAATCTTAAAAGTTCATTAGTAGATAAATAAATAAAGTAACCTTGATGGGTAGATAAAATAATCTAAGTGTTGAACGGGGCTGTAGATTATAACAAGCTTAATTTGGTGGTCCAATATGCCTCTCTCTCTCATTCGCTAGTATGACTAAATAGATTGGTTTTTCATTTTGTTAAGTTTTAGAGTTCATTTCAGTGATCTGCTGATAATTTCAATTTGTAAATACATTTCCTAATATGTAATGGTTTCACTTAATCTGTCGTTGATTCAGTTCTGGTCTACACTGCATAGTTGGTCGACGGGGTTGAGTCTTGACTGGTAGGCCCACATCTTGCACTGTCCCTTGGCATAATCAGGATTCGTTAAAGGGCCAGTTCCAAGGCCCAGAAAGATTTGAGAGTGCATAAACTAATTGCAGTAATTCCTAAGCCTTGCTAAATAATTAGGACCTTTTTTTTCTACTTTAGAGACAAACAAAAACAGAAAATCATAGTTGCTTTTAGGTTGGCCTTTAAATAAAATTGATGAGATGAGCCCCGTCATATAAAACTACAAGTTGCGGGGCCCTCAATAAATATTGTATTAATTTTAGACTTCAGGATGGGCCGTTTAGCGAATTTCACGGCCTTCCCCAAAGATAAAAACGCGTTAGTCTCTTTAGGCGCGCACTTTAATAAGATTACATTCCTAAAATTCGGGTGCATATTTATGTGACCCAAATCCAAATCTCAACGGAGTTAAAATGTGTCAACAACCACGGGTGCATTGATGTGACGTGGTTCAAGACGCGTTTTCACGATGTTGAAATTCTCATTAAAATAATAATAAAAGCGGTTTACGAATAAAAAGCACATAAGCTAGAACATGTTTTGAAATCAGATAAAATCAAATACAACAGTTGAGCGACCGTGCTAGAACCACGGAACCCGGGAATTCCTAACACCTTCTCCCGGGTTAACAGAATTCCTTACTCGGATTTCTGGTTCGCGGACTGTTAACAGAGTCATATTTTTCCTCGGTTCAGGATCCAACCGGTGACTTGGGACACCACTAATCTCCCAAGTGGCGACTTTAAAATCTTAGTAATAAATCCCGTTCCGATTGTCCTTTAATTGGAAAACTCCTTTATGCCCTTGGGGGTGTAGTGAAAAAGGAGGTGTGACACATGGAAGATTAGGTACACTTGTTAATATTGAAGACAAGTGGACTATATATTTGGACAAGTGTTAAAAGACACTCCACACTTGTCATACATGCAACCTCCCTAATTGCCTATAAATAAGATGATCATTAGCCATCATATTCATTCAATTCTTAACCAGGAATTCATCTAGCTAATCGTTCCTTTCTTCCTATTCTTTGTGAATTATCCAACACATAAAATACCTTCATCTTCTCTTCTTCCTGGGCAACTGTTTTGTGAAAATTCTAAACTTCAAGCCATGAGTGCACGTGTTTGGAGGTACTGTGGAACCTTGGGGAGCGACCGGCCTTAACGATTTGCACCCAGTCGGACCGAAATCGCTTTCAAGGCAGTGGCTTGTCACGACACAGTATTTTTGATAAGTTGTAGTCTTCTTTCCTTCTTGTTCTTAGTCAATATTATCTACTCATTTTTCTTACAAACAATATAGGGTTTTGTTGAACCCCCATGAGGGGTGAATGTACAGTCCTAGGTGTACGTCTTCCACAGAATCCTATAACTTTTTGTCTTAAAATTTTTATTTAATATGAATAAATTACTAATTTAGAACTTAATAATTTGAAAAGGTTAACATTCAAAACTCATAAGCTTTATTTCTATATCCGCCTTAGTGTGAGCCTTGTATGTTAGCCCAACATGATTCAAATGCTCGGGGGATACCCTTTAATGTTTTATTTGTTTTTTCATAATCCAATTTCCATTTAGTATTGAATAGAGAAGTTTGATTTGATTTGTTACAATGCTATTTCCATAACACTTGTGATTTCTACATTCTTTTCGTACGGAAATTATGATCATCTTACAACATATTTTCAATAATCTTTTTTTTTTTTAAATTAACTTGATTAATACTGTATACAGAAAATCAGGGACAATGCATACCCCGATTTTTTGATGAAGAAGACGGAAGAATGGCACAGATACACAAGGTTGGAATTGAGGCTGGAAGCCTTTCGTACCAAGACCCATTAAAGGTGAACAATATGCTCATCGTCGGACGTGATAAAGCAACGCTTCCTGGAGCCGAAGCAAGCTCTAAGACCTTGGGAGATATGACAAATAGTTACGCATGACTAATAGAGGTTCGTGACGTTCGATGTCGGTTACGCATCAGTAATTAACGAGAAAAAAATATTTTTACCTTTTTTAGACTTGTACTAGGGATGGAACTCTCCTACTATATAAAGGAGGGGTTTTTTTTCATAACGTACATTGTAACACATAAATTAAGGGAATACACATTTATTTTTCTGCTTTCTAGCTATTGAAAAATTCTTACTTTATTGTTTGTTCTTCAGTCACAATTTCCTTCGAACCAAGGGCCTGATCGAGGACAAACTGATGTTCAACCTAAGTTCGAGCTAGGCTGTAACATTACAATTGGTTTGATTATTCATTTTTGTTTTTAACTCGTTTATCTAATAGTCTTGATTATCTATGTTGAATCAATCCACATATCCTTAAAACCGAGTACAAATTTAATTGTTATCCGTTTTAAGGGTAATCAATTTGGCGCCCACCACGGGGCTAAGGATAATAGTGGTGATTTGATACAAATCTCTATAACACACTCTGAGTACGCTTGTTCTTTAAAGTCTTAATTTTAGGTCAATTTAAAAATGTCAAATTCTCAGTCTGCCACATGAACATTGACGCTGAGTCTAGCCATCATGGTGAAAAAAACAATCTGGTGCCTAGAAACGAGGTACCTCATGTTGATCCCAACAGAGCCCCAGTTGTCAATCCCGTCGATGCTAACTCACAGGTGGCCATCGATGTCAACCTGGCAACTGATCCTGAAAATAGTGTTCGCGGGGACCTTGACCAATAGCTCTAGAACCGCCCGAAGGCGAGGGTGATAGGGTAAGCCTATAGCTAATCTTCAAAATGTTGTAGGCTCAACAAGAAATGATAGAGCAGCTGTAGAATCAAAGCCATGCCTCCAATAGAGTTGAGCACGAACCGTCTCTGGAAAAGATCCAAAGAAATGAGCAGATCTCTGAGAGACTGGGTGAAGGTGAGTCCGGGGTTAATCCCAAAATAATGAAAATTCTTGAAGCATTAACAAAGCGGTTAGAGTCAGGTGAAAAAAAAATTGAGGCCAGTGACAAGAAGGTGGAAACATACAATTCCATGGTCGATCAAATCTCGAGAGCACCCTTGATATTGAAAGGGCCGGATTCTAAGAAGTTTATCCAAAAGCCTTTCCCACCGAGTGCGGACCGATCCCAAAGAGGTTTCATATGCCTGATATCCCAAAATATAACGAAACCACATATCTGAACAAGCATTTGACCTCCTATACGTGCGCAATCAAAGGGAGCGACTTGGAAGATGATGAGATCGAGTCGGTGTTACTGAAGAAGTTGGGAAGAATTTGTCCAAATGAACAATGATATGGTATCACAACCTACCCTAAATTCTATTGACTCGTTTGCTATGCTTGCAGATGCTTTTGTGAAGGCCCATGCTGGGGCCATCAAGGTTGAGACCAGGAAGTCAGACCTTTTCAAGGTTAAACAAAGAGCCAACGAGATGCTCAGGGAATTTTTGTCGAGGTTCTGGATGGAACAGATGGACCTTCCTTCGGGTGAAAATGATTGGACTGTTCAGGAATTTACTCAAGGTCTTAACCCCCGAAGCTCCTTGGCGTCATAACAGCTAAAACAAAATTCGGTAGAGTACCCGGTGGTAAGTTAGGACGACGTTCACAATAGGTACCAGTCAAATATCAGAGTCGAGGATGACCAACTCAGAGCCCCTTCTAGGTCTGTTTATCCCATCAAGGCTGATAACAATCCAAGAGAGCCGTCGATTATGAGCCAAGGCTGGTACCAGATTGGTACCAACCATACAGCGCGGACCGAAGGGGAAATGGGTCCGGGCGTCAGCCTACTAGGAATAAAAAGAGAGGCGATAGAGGTCTGATGAGAAAAATGGTTTTGACAGGTCGCTCAGGGATAGGGTAGCACCAAGATTATCACAGTATAACTTTAACATTGATGCTACGAACATTGTATCAGCAATCGGGAGCATCAAGGAAACCAAGTGGCCCCGACCATTTAATCCGACCCTACCCAAAGAGATCCTAACTTGATGTTCAAGTATCACAACACTCATGGTCACAAGACCGAGGATTGGCGATAATTGAGAGAAGAAGTTGCCTGGTTGTTCAATAACGGGCACTTCTAAAAATTTCTGAGTGATCGAGCCAAAAACTACTTCAGTAACAGGGACGCTAACAAACAGGTCGAACAAGAGGAGTCTCAGCACGTCATTACATGATCATTGGAGGGTTCGATGTCCATCAAGGGATAATGATAAAGCACTCTAAAGTATCTATCCCAAGGGAAAAATGCACTCGACGTTATATCCCGGAATGGGACCATTTCATAAAGTGATGAGAATGTCAAGGGCATCGTGCAACCACATAATGATGCAACCAATATATCTTGAGTTAAACGTATGTTGATTGATCTATGTAGCTCAGCCAACATCATTAGATCGAGGATTATTGAGCAGTTGGGGTTACAGGAACAAATAGTCCCGACGGTCCGGGTGTTAAATAGATTTAACAAGGAATGTGAAACCACTAAATAGGAGATAGCCCTACCAGTGAACACTGCCAGGGTGATCCAAGAGATACATTTCTATGTGATCGAAGGGCACATGAGGTAAAATGCCCTATTTGGAAGGCTGTGTGTTCACAACATGAGGGTGGTACCCTCAATGTTACACTAGGCACTAAAGTTCCCTATGTCGGGAGGAGTCAATACGTCTACGGAGAGAAGCCGACCACAAAGGAAATGGTCACAATCGATGAGGTAATATCAGTGCCTGTGGTTTCGATATCAAGGAACATAGAGCCAACCAAATGGAAGAAATTAAATAGCAAACACCAATGTAGGTCTAGACTGAACCGGAGGAAGAAGGAGTAGACAAGTATGATGATTACAGAGTTCCAATATCATTCATAGCTACTAATGATATTGAAGCTACCAAATCGACAGTCGAAGAGTTGGGAGCATGTCATATTGCTCGAACACCTGCTGGATCAATAGGTATACTTGGGCACAAGGTTATCTGATAAGTAGGGATTTTAAGCTATTATTTGCTCTCTTTTACTTTTATTTTAGGCTAAAAATATTTGAAGGTATTCCTGGAAACTAATGAAATATGCTTGCTTGCAAGAATTGTTCAAAATGAGCCAAACAAATCAAAACCAACTCACAAAGGGGTCAAAAGTTGAACAAAACAAAGAATCCTGAAAAGCAGACCGCACCAATATTATGCAGCTACAAAAGCCAGGGTGCGGCCAAGATCATAACAGTGCAGACCATGATGATTGAGATTCAGAGAGCTGGCAACTTGAACAAAAGAGAATAACGCGGACCGCACTAGAATTGTGCGGCCGTGGAAGTCCCTTGTGCGATCGTGATTGAAATTGTGCGCCCGCAAGGTGAAGAATCAGAGAAATGATTTCAAGCCAAACTCAAGCAAGTGCGAACCGCACCACTTTTATGCAGTTGTATGATTTGGAATGCGGCTGCACTTGGAATTATACAATCCATGAAAGTACAACTCATCCCAAATCCAAAAGAGAAAATGCGGACCACATCAGAACTATGCGACCGCGAAAGCAAGAGTGTGGCCGCACTTAGAATTACGCGGTCGTACAACCTCTGCATGGGCAATTTTGTCAGATATTTTCAGCCTAGTATAAATAGTTTTTTTCATTTTTAGGTTATATTATGTTTGGTAGGAGCACGTGAGATGGCTGAGCATTCCTTTTTCGGAAATTTTGTACCAGATTCATCGCTTAACATTAGATTTTCATTCCATAAATTAATATTATGGATTTTAACTTCATTTCATCTTTGATTTTTGTTATTTCCATGAGTAGCTAAACCCATAGCTAGGTTGTGACACAACCCTAGTGTGGTTATTTAATAGATATTTGATTTTAGGGCTTGAATGTGAATGGGTTAGTGATATTTAGCCTAGTTCTTGCTAGAACTATAGAATCGATGGTTGCAAACATTGATTCATGCCTTTATGACTTAGTCTCTACTTGAGAATGAGGGACTAAGTCTAGGACAACTAGGCTAATAAGGAATTGGGGTGAACTCAAGATATTGATAGCCCCAATTAAAGGGTTAAACCTAGAGATAGTAATACCCGACTTGAGCTAATATCACTTGATTTGTATGAATACCATTTGCACTTGAGAAACCAAAATTGGGCAAAATCACTCAAACTATCGAGAGTCATTGAGTGAGTACCTGAGTGTGATAGCTATATTACGATCCCAACAAATCAAGCTTGGCCTAGATTTTGCTACCTATTAGAAATCCACCTAGGTGGAATTCACGACCCTAGTCACTTTAAATACTTGAAAAAAACAACAAAAATGTTGTCTTTTGTTTCGATTATTGCAATCTTTAGAGTAAAGTTAGAAGTAGAAATCGAACCCATATTTGTGGAAGTGTAATTAGACTCAAAACCCACATCTATCTTAGATATAAACCTAATTCCAATTATTGACTCCCTATTGATTCAATCCCAACCTAGTTGTGTTAAAACTGCATCGACCACCCTAGCTACTAAATAGTAGTGCAGGCTTGGACCCGATCAACTTTTGGCACCATTGCTGAGGAGTTAGATGATCTTAGTTATATATCTAAGTATTTGTGAGTTTTGTTTTTATTTCCTTCCGTTTTTCTAATTTTTTATGTGAATTATTTTTTGGGTACCAAATAGCTCTTAACAACGAAGCCTCGGGAATATACCATTGGGGGGGGGGGGTAGATGACGAACATGTGATTAGGTTCATCTTGAACCTCAAGTACTAAGGAGAGGTGGCCAGCCTAATGACAACATCCCAAACCCTCCCCAACCTTCTCCAAGGGCAGCAGATCCGGTGTTGCCCAATAAAAGCTATATGAGTGCAATAGTCCCGCCCCAGATTAGGGTGGATAACTTCCAAATAACCAGTGTCATGCCTACAATATTTGAACAGAGGGGTTTCTTCACCACATCTCCACACCAAAACGCCTATAATCATCTCAAAGGTTTTGTCGACACGTGCTAGGGGAGCAAGCAGACTAATGTCTCCAAGGACGCATTGAGGTTAAGGCTTTTTCCATTTTATCTAAGGGGGAAGGATTTGGATTGGCTAGAGAGGTTACCCAACTATTCCATACACACTTGGGATGAGTTGCCCGAGAATTTTATTTTAAAGTTCTTTTCTCCAGGACATATGGTAATGCTAAGAGATGAGATCCTTGATTTTAAACAAGAGACAAATGAACCGTTAGATGAGATTCTGAAAAGGTACCGAACAATGGTCAAAGAGTTTCCTAACATCGACATGACCGAGGCCATGATCCAACAAACCTTTTATAAGGGGGATCAATACAACTAATCAGTGTGTGGTGAATAACTCGTCATGGGTAATTTTATAAATATGCCGTATTACAAAGCTTGTAAGATATTGGATGAGATGGCGCATACCTCTTAAGCTTGGCAAAGTAGAGCTAATATTCCTCAAGGTGACCAAAATATTATTCACCTACACAAGGAGCTACTATATCGGAGTTGAAAATCACAATGAATCATTTGGCCAAGGCTCAACTTCAACAAGTTCAAGGGCCAAAACAAGTGAATGCCATGGAAGGAGTGAACATGATGGTAAACAAGAGAAGGAAACGTGGTCAACAAGTTCAAAACAATCCGAATCAATTTGAGCAAAGTGGTAGTAGGTACAATCAAGATGATTCATATGTTGATCAAAGTGAAGAAGTTCAATATTTCAACAATTATCAAGGTCAATGGAGCAATGCTCTGAATCAACAACAGTGGAGATCACAGGGAAACCAAGGAAATTTGGGCAATCAAGGTCAACAAGAAAATTGGAATAGTGGCAATAACAACAACCAAGGCAATTGCGGGAACAACAATAATCAAGGAAATAAAGGCAATTGGGTGGCAACAATAATAATAATTGGGGAGGCAATAACAATCAAGGTGGTTGGAACAACAATAATCAAGGAAATCGGGGGTCGGGCTTTCAAAGGCCCCCGATGTATCAACAACCAAACAATCCGCCTCCATATCTATCACAAGGTCCTAGTTCTTCCAAAAATGAGTTGGGATGGATTGAAAATATGTTCAAGAAGATGATGGAGAAAAATGCCGACTCTGATACCTAATTAGCCCCCCACAACACTTTTATCCGCAACTTGGAAGTCTAACTTGGCCAAATTTCTCAAGCTTTGAATACTTTCCCTAAGGGAGCACTACCCAGTGATACGGTAGTAAACTCGAAGGGTGGTAACAATACGAGGCATGCTATGGAGGTGACTACAAGAAGTGGGAAATGTGAATTTTCTAGTACCTCAAACTTAAGAAAGATTTTGAATGATAATGTGGTGATGCAAGATGATGTGAACCCGTCTAGGGAACATATGATAGACATACCGGATCTGGTAGTGCCTAAAGCCAAGGATCCTTTGCCAAGGCCTCCTATACCATATCCTCAAAGGCTTGCAAAGCAAAAAAATAAGAATCAATTCAAGAAATTCATTGATATGATGAAAAGTTTGTCGATAAATGTGCCTTTGGTTGAAGCTCTAAAGAAAATGCCGTGATATGTCAATTTCATAAAGGACTTGGTAACAAAGAAGAGATCAATGAACTGTGAAACAATCAAAATGACACATCAAGTAAGTGCCATTGTGCACTCCATGGCTCCAAAGTTAGAATACCTCGGTGCTTTTACAACCCCATGCACTATTTTTAGTGTCGATTTCTTGAAAGCTTTGTGTGACTTGGGGGAAAGTATTAGCTTGATGCCCTATTCTATGTTCAAGACATTGGGGATTGGGCAACCAAGACAAACATCCATGAGATTTCAAATATCGGATAGGAAAACAAAGAGGTCATTGGGGATAATTTATGATGTGCTAGTTCAGGTCGACAAGTTCATACTTCCCATAGATTTTGTGATACTTGACTGTGAGGTTGACTACGAGGTGCCAATCATATTGGGGAGACCTTTCCTAGCTACAGGGATGGGCTTAGTTGATGTGAAAGTTAGGGAGACCACCTTCCGAGTGGGCGATGAAAAAGTTATGTTCCATGTTTGCAAGTCAATGAGGTAGCCAAACAACAATGAAGTGTGTTCGTTTGTGGATCTTGTGACCGAAGTAATTGTTGATCACAAGAGCTGTGATTAATGTTGTAGATCCATTGGAAGCTGTGTTATTGAATCATGATGTAGATGAAAAGGAAGGCTTGGTGGTATATGTCAATGCTTTGCAAGGAATGTGATCATATGCATATGAGACCTGAAAACTTTCCTTGGACCTTGAGAATCGAAAGACTCCACCAATAAAGACCTCAATCGAGGAGCCTCATAGCTTGGAGTTGAAGCCCTTGCCTTCACACCTTAGGTATGAGTTCTTAGGACCTTGTTACACTTTACCTGTTATTCTTTATTCATTCTTAACTAACGTGCATGTAGCTTCCTGTCACGCCCCAAATCGAGGGACGTGACCGGCGCCCGACCGGGTAGCCCCAGTCAGGCGGACCTGGGTGCCTTTCCTAACCCCCCGTATTGCCCCAGTATTTTTCATCACTTATTAACCAAAGGATTAAGCAGTTTATAATTGAAATCACACTTTTTCAAACATTCACAACATGCTTAACTACTTAACAAATTTACAACTTACAAGGCTCAACATATATCTACATGAGTCCATAATCTCACGTTTTCTATCTACGAAGCCTCTAAGATATGATAGGGATAATACAATACTTGCCGGTAACAAGGCTCCGGCTATACCTTACACAAAACCAAAATAAGACTCCAAAAATAGAAGTGGCATGAGCCACGCAGGGCCCCGAGAGGAAAGGGGCTCACCAAACGGCCAGTGGAAGATGAAGGAGTGCTACTGCCGATGAACTGAAGTACCTGCTACGAATCCACCTACAATCATAACACGAATGTAGCGCCCCCGGCAAAAGGGACGTCAGTACACTAGAATTGTACTGGTATGTATGAACAAGCTTTGTCCCAAGTAAACTCAAGCCATAGACAAGTAAGCCACGGTAATAGAAACAACAAACCAATACATAAGAGTTAACAAGTCAAGCCAACCAAGTTTTCAACACCTAAATTTGTTTCAAGTAGATCTCAAACCATATACAAGTAGAAAACAACAATAGAAGCAACAACCAATACACATGGAAGGCACAATCAAGCCAAACAAAGGGACAATCAGTGCCCCACAAATTACAAACTCTCCTCCTGTCTCCTTTCACAATTCCTCATCAATTATTTCACAGTTGGTACACATATTGATTTCAATGGCGATTGCGATCGCATACCACCCTTATTGCCTCGTCCACCCTTATTACCTCGGCCACCCTTATCACCCCAACCCATAGTTATTATATTGTGTTGCGGCACGCAACCCGATCCCACCGTACAGTTTTCAAATCAGAACAACAAACAAGAACACTTCACAAAGATCACATCAAAAACAATAAGCAATTCATAAGATCACAACAATATTTCACTTAGGAGTCACAACAATGATTCGCAAGTGTTCCCATAACCATCAATACTATTTCTGTTGGATTCCACAATTCACAAGTGTTTCGTTATCACAATGCTTTTCAAGTCACAGCCACAACATTGCTACAAGTGTTTCCATAGCCAATGGTACCAATCCCATTATGTTCAGCAATCCAAAGCAATTCAAGTCATTTCATTAATTTACAATTTCCTTTTTATCAATTGTTTTCCAACTCTTACCACATAACTTTTAACCAAACCAAATCATCACCCAGCAAAAANCTTAGGTATAAAGAACATGCATGAGTGTTTTGACTTCCATTTTCAAGAATTGATGCATAAAAATCCCTCTTTCTATTAGAATCTGAAAATCAAGGGAAAAAGGGTTAGGGATTTTTACCTGTAGAAATGGAGATGAAGACACTAGCTTTAGAATTTTTCGGACCAAGCAATTCGAGAAACGATTTTTGAAGAAGATGAACTTTTCCCTCAAGAATCTCTCCTCCCTCTCTCTTATTTTGTTCAGAGAATGGGTAAAAATGAGGGGTTAGGGCGTTATATTAGAAAGGGGTTCAGGTTTTAAAATTAGAAAATAGAAGCCCGGGGTGAAATCTGCGGTCGCATCGGCGAATCGCAGAGCAAACATGCGGTCCGCAGAATGGACCGCAGAATTGCTCCTCAAAAATCAAATGTTCTGACACGATCTACGACAATAATACGGTCCGCATTCGTGTTCTGCAGTCGCATAATGCACCGCAGAATTGACCGTATTTTTAACTTCAATTTTGGACAAATCTTCTGTTACACTCTGCGGTAGGAATGCGGTCCGCATTTCGATTCTGCGATCGCAGAATGGGCCGCATTTTTGACATCATCTTAGACCAATTTACTGCTTCACTCTGCGGTAGGAATGCGGTCCGCATTTCGATTTTGCGATCGCATTCTTGACCGCAGAAATGATAATTTTCTGGAAAAATTTATTCTTTTGATTTTTAAAGCTTAGATCACCACCGAGGGTCCAAACACAATATTCGGACCTTGACACTATGAGCTACTAGTGTCAAGGTCCGAATATTGTGTTAGGAATGTGTAGAATTGTACACTCTATTTCTGATAGTTCATGGACTTCGCCGATGCAATGTGTCCCAAAGAAGGGAGGCATGACTGTGATTACAAATGAAAAAAATGAGTTGACCCCTACAAGAACTATCACCGGTTGGATATTATGAATGGATTATAGGAAGCTCAATAAAGTGACTCAGAAAGACCATTTTCCTCTTCCATTTCTTGATGAGATGTTGGATAGGCTAGCTGGACGTGCTTATTATTGTTTCTTGGATGGGTATTCTGGATATAACCAGATTCTTATTGCACCTGAAGACCAAGAAAATACCACCTTCACTTGTCCGTATGGCACATTTGCATTCTCAAGGATGTCATTTTGTTTATGTAATGCACTCACTACTTTCTAGCGGTGTATGATGGCAATATTCACGAATATGGTGGAGGACTTCCTCGAGGTGTTCATGGATGATTTCTCTATTATGGGGGATTTTCTTGAAGTGTGTTTGGATAGTCTTGATAAAGTATTGGTGCGTTGTGAAGAGACCAATTTGGTGCTTAATTGGGAGAAGTATCACTTTATGGTCGAGGAGGCCATTGTCCTTGGCCACAAGATCTCCAAGAATGCTATTGAAGTGGATAAAGCAAAAATTGAAGTGATATCAAAACTCCCTCCCTTACCCCCATAAAGGGGGTGAGGAGCTTTCTAGGCCATGTGGGTTTTATTGTCGGTTCATCAAGGATTTCTCAAAAATGGTGAACCCCTTGTGCAAGTTGTTGGAAAAAGATGCCAAATTTGTTTTCAACGATGATTGTATGAAAGAATTTGAGCTACTCAAGTATTGGTTGACTACCACTCCTATCATTATTGCACCAAATTAGAGCTTACCATTTGAGCTAATGTGCGATGCTAGTGATGTGGCGGTAGGAGCGGTATTGGGGAAAAGAATCAACAAGATATTACATTTGGTCTACTATATTAAGACCATGAACGACACCCAAGTAAACTATATGGTGTCTTTGGTATGGAAAATTTCTACACATACCTCATGGGTACCAAAGTGATTTTTCACACCGATCACGCGGCACTTCGTTATTTGATGAGTAAAAAAGACTCAAAGGCTAGATTTATGGTGTGGGTACTTCTTCTAGAAGAATTTGATCTTGAAATCATAGACCGAAAAGGGAATGAGATCAATGAGTTGTTTTTGGATGAACAACTCATTTACATGTCTTTGACCGGGATGCCTTGGTTCGCCGATATGGCTAACTATCTTGTGAGAGGAATTTTCCCGAATGAGTTCTCTTCAAACCAAAGAAAGAAGCTCAAATGGGACTGCTTGGATTATTATTGGGACGAGCCATATTTTTTCAAAATTTGCACTGATGGTGTTATCCGGAGATGTGTTCTAGAAGAAGAGAAATCGGGTATTCTCAAAGCTTGCCATTCTTTTCCCTATTCTGGTCACCATGGTGGGACGAGAACTGCTACAAAGTTTGTAAGACGTAGGTTCTATTGGCCTACCTTGTACAAAGATGCTAGCGAGCTTGTTAAGCGTTGTGATGATTTCCAAAATGGATGGTGGGATTTCCAAGAAGAATGAGATGCCTCTCACCACCATCCTTGAGATTGATATTTTCGATATGTATGCATCGACTTTATGGGTCCATTTGTGAGTTCGTGTGGGAACACCTATATTCTTGTTGTTGTGGATTATGTTTCTAACTGGGTTGAAGTTGTGGCTTTTCCCAACAATGAAGCACAAAGTGTGGTGGCTTTCTTGAAGAAAAACATATTCATAAGGTACGCCACCCCAATGGACATTATTAGTGATGGGTGTTCTCATTTTTGCAACAAAGCCTTTGGCACTTTACTCTCCAAGTATGGTGTCAATCACAAGGTGTCAACCCCTTATCACCCCCAGGAAACTAGACAGGTTGAAGTCTCCAATAGGGAGATAACGAGTATTTTATCCAAGACTGTCAATGAAAACTAAACTTATTGGACAAGGAAACTTAACGATGCTCTCTGGGCCTATAGAACAGCTTACAAGACTCTAATTGGTATGTATCCTTATCGGTTGGTATTCTGGAAAGCATA
Organism: Nicotiana glauca; assembly: GCA_026770625.1. NCBI lineage: Eukaryota > Viridiplantae > Streptophyta > Magnoliopsida > Solanales > Solanaceae > Nicotiana > Nicotiana glauca. The sequence goes on from MU665108.1 coordinate 53,287, forward strand.
TCACCTCCCGGTAGAATTAGAGCATAAGGCCATGTGGTCATTGAAGAAATTGAACCTTGAGTGGGATGAAGCTGCCGATCTTCGAGTGGAGCAATTTAATGAACTTGATGAGTTTCGGTTCCATGCTTACTCTAGTTCATCCTTGTATAAGGACAAGATAAAGTACCTAAACGATAAGTATATCCGGAACAAATATTCAAAGAAGGAGACCTTGTTCTCTTATTCAACTCTCGGTTACCCATGTTTCCGGGAAAGCTAAAGTCAAAGTGGAGTGGTCCCTTTGAAGTGGTACATGTGACTCCTTTTGGTGCTCTAGATTTGCAAAACAAGAATGGTGAGATCTTTAGATTCAATGAGAATCGGGTGAATCACTACCTTGGTAAGGTTGATGATGGTCACGTTGTGGCATTGATCTATTTCAATGAATGATGGTAACATGCGTCGTGTCGCGACATTAAATCGGACGCTTCTTGGGAAGCAAACCATGTGTTTTTCTTTCTTTTGCTTTTTCTTTTTAGATTAGGCTCTATTTTAGTCTAACTGGTTGTGAAGTGTATGCAGAAAATTGGGTGTATAGTGTAGGAAATTTCCAAGGAAAAAACAAATTGTTGTGCGGACCGCACAAATCCTTCGCGGCCGCACAATTCTGTGTGCGGTCACACAACTGGAATAAAGAAAATGAAAACTCTATGACATTTGGCCTAGCAAAACCCCTTAAGGATTCGCGGCCGCAACCATTTTTATGCAGACCGCGAAATTGATTCAGCAGCTAAGTGAGGAAAAGGTAAAGAGTGCGGACCATACCAAAATTGTGTGGCCGCACTCAGGTAAGTCAAGGGGACACCAGGGTCAAAGTATAAATAGGACTTTTTGAGATTGTTGATACTTTACAAACTCTAACCTCTCAAGCTACACTAAAGCACAATGCATTTTCTTGTTTTCAATCTAATCCCACGTTCATCAAGTGCTAATTCCTTACTACATTTTACTATTGGTAAGTTGATTTCAATGAATTAATTTCATCTTTTTTTTTCTTTTCTATGTGTTCTAGTTTTCTTTTTAACTAGGGTTAGAATCATGCCAAAAATGTCAAATTAATTCTTGATTCTTGCTTAGAAACATGTGTGTAATGTTTAAATACATAATGGAGGCTAGCTTTTATTGGTTAATTTCCACAAATCATGCCTAATTAGTGAAAAACCTAGAAGTAATTGTACTTCAGTGTCGATCTACTTAATTCCGTAGTCGCACATATTTTTGTGCGCCCGCATACAAAAATGTGAGGTCCACGATACCCTAAATTAAAGGCACTTATGGTTGCTAAGATTGTGCGGGTGCACTCTATTTTGTGCGGCCCGCGTTTGGTTTTCATGGCCGCACTCAATTTGTGTGGTCCACATTATTAAAATTTAAAGACCCAACAAAATGGTTATGCGGTCGCATTCAAAATTGTGCAGTCCGCAATGGGTGTTATGCGTCCGCGCTCAATTTTATGCGGTCCGTGGTTGGTAAACTTCAGAGAAATAGCAGTCTGAACCTGGGATCTCCACGAACGCACCCAAAATTATGCAGACCGCATTGGATAATCTGCGGCCGCACTCACTTTTGTGCAGTCCGCACTGCTCTATTTTGAGAAGAAGTTTCATTCTTTCCAAATGTAATTCAATAACACATGGTTAACCCCAATTCTAACTGAATTTCATTACTTATGTTTTGTAGACAATGGTGCATTCATGTGGTCGAGGTGTTACTTCCAAAGGGAGGGCAAAACCCTCCTGAGGACGGGGTTGAGGTAAAACTAACCTACCACTTTTAGTCCAAAAGATCATAAACAAGAAAGCCACAGCCAATAGAGCACCTGATTCCTCTGACACCAGTAAGTACCTCCCATCTCGGGAGGCTTCTGAGGGGGATTATGTTCAATCACAATAGAGGGACAATCATAATAATTCCCCGATAGGCTCCATTTCGTCAATGAACCTACCTCCTCTTCTAGTTCTTCTGCTGACTCAGAGGGAGGTAGTAGGTAGTCAGGAATATGAACCATCTTTCGCACCTGCTACAACACCTACTACAACAGCTACCCCAATCAATTTAGATGATGATTATGAATTCGCCGATGACAGGAGAGGGGTGATACAATTGTGAGAGGCACGACTAGACAAGTAAGAAAGAGGTATGGGCTGATAGGTTTGTCACTGAGAAGGCATATGCCAAGTTTTGGGAATGGTGGTCCCAAAGGACGCTCACTCATGAGCGACAATTCATAACCAAAGATCTAAGCCAACACAATCCGAATGTTCTAAGGCAATTCACGGAGAGATAATGATAGAAATGGTCACCGGCCATATGAGAGATGCCAGAATACCTCGTCAAGGAATTTTATGCCAATGTTACCAACATAAAAAAGGGTACAAATGTGACGAAGGCCCAGAACTTTAAAATCCGGTTTGATGGACAAGCACCGAACATTTATGTAGGGTTTGAGGAGGTTGAGTCTATGCAATACCTGGAGAAGCTTGCCTTGGGTGATGTAGTTCGCCCATGGCTAGCTGAGATACTTTCTATATAGGGACAACACCTTCATGGCTTACAGCATGAGTGCCTATTGTCAAAGCCACCATTAACTTTGAAGGAAAAAGGTGGCAAACATTTGTGTGCAGTCGTCTTGACCCATGCCTTCACGAGAATGTCCTTCCACTTATCCGGGTAGTATTGGTAGCTTCCATCATGGCAGGCTATCATAATAATGTGGGGAACTTGATATCCTACAACATCTCCATAAAGAAGAAAGACCGTATCCCTACCACAACTTCCTCATTGAGTATTTCCAATATCAAGAGGTAGAGACGAGGCATTTTGATGTGTAGGTGAAGGCTAAAAATCCTTTCTCATGGTATTACCTACAGGGAGAGGAAAACTCTAAATTCAAGGATAAAGCTGCTACCTTCACTAGCTAGTCTGAAGATCCAGGGGTACTAGCTACTGGGTCAGTTGTCGAGTCCTCCGCGGCAACCGGTACTTCTAGCGGCACAGCAACCATGCCTCATTCACCTTCCATACCATCTATCTCAGTACCACTGTTGGTGCCTTCATCTTCTACCTACCCTCAAACTGCACTAAGGCTTTCCAAGACACTATCCAGTCTCAACAACTGGATACAGGCAGCTACCAGTAAGTTGTCTACCATATCCAGTGCAATGGCAGCACAGTCTTCAGCCCCAGCAGCACTTCAGGTGCCTCCATTAGTGGCGGACTCATTGAAGATGATTCTAGACAACCAGAAGAAGATTCTGGAGACTCTTGATACACATGGGAAGGTCATTGCAGACCTGAACAAGCAGGTAAAAAAGATGAAGAAGTCTCAAGCCTCGAAGAAGTCTCTAGAGAAGTTGACCAAAGAGGTCGAGAAGATTACACATACATGTAGGGCTGTGCATAATTTGGTAAATACCAAATTACCGTACCGAAACCGAAAATTTTGGTATTTGGTATTCGGTTTGGTAGTTGGTTTAAATTTTAAAATATATTGGTATTAGATATGGTATTTGGTATTTTAAAATGAAATATCAAAATACCGTACCGAAATATATATTATATTACACAATACATATATTTTTAATTATAACATAAATATAAAAATCTAAAATTTTACTTTTTTAATTCTCTAAGTTCATCAATTAACTCTAAGTAAGTAACAAGACATTTCTAATGATCAAATTTATTCTTTTATGTACAGTTTTCTCTCTCTAAGTTGATATTTGCTAGCTTTGGACAAAACTTTTGCTAACAAATGTTTTTAGTTTTGTAGTTTTGAGTACTTTAATTCAGAATATTAAATTCTATGACTCTATGCACTAGTTAGTATTCAAACTGAATAAGCCGAAGTTACCAAATCGAATAAACCGACACCGAAAGGACAAAAAACGAACCATATCAAATTTAATTAGGTACGGTATTGGTATTTCATTTTAAGAAACTAAATACCGTACCGTACCGTACCGACCGATGAACACCCCTACATGCAGGCGATTTTCCAATGGACCTACTCATGGAGTCTACTATCCCAGCAGCATAGATAGCACTAGAGGAAGCAACTGGCTAGTCTGATGAGCCAGTTTCCACTTCCCACACTGCTGAGGAGTTGATTCAGATGCTCAGCAATCCCGTATTCCCCTAGTCAGAGGATGTGGAGATCCAGTTAGAAGATACAGTGGGTGCTGATGTTGAGGACTCGATGCATACAAAGACCACATAGGGAGTTTTCTCTACTCTCTACCCCTTTTCCCTATTCTTATTTGATATGCGCATTGAGGACAATATTGTTTTTTCATTTGGGGGGTGGTCCATTTTGATTTGATGACATTCACTACGTAATAACCATTACACTATTTTTTTAATCTTTATTTATCTTTATTTTCAATTTTGGTATGTATATATTTTTACCATTTGACGTATATATTCATTTCCATTTATGTATATATTCGTTTTACCTAAAGATTGTATATTTTTAGCTTAATTCCGTAGTTTACTTCATAACTTCTTTCGTTATTATTCGTTAGTAGCATAGCTTCTTCTTTATTTAGTAGCTTCTTTTTAATTCGTTAGCTTCTTTTTAAGTTTTGTGTTGATAATAAGCCTTTGGTTTTCTTAATTCCACGTTTCTTTCCAAAGGTGTATATTGTGTGAATCGGGTGGCTCTTCTTAACGATGGATGGCGTGATAACCTTCTTAAGGAATTGAGTCTGTTTTCTTTATGTTTGGTATATATAACAGTAATGAACAAAAGTTTCTCAATCAGGCTTCACTTGGTACTACCACATTTACCTTCGACCTTTTGGTTATAAACTAGTAGATTGGCAAAGAATAGCTCTAGTTGTGACCTTTAGACTCTTGTGTTGACTAAGACAATCATCAAGTGGTTTTTGTGAGCCATTTGTGATGTTCAATATTAGCTAGGGTTGTTGTGGGCCCTCGACTCTGTTATCTTTAACAATCCAGTAGCTTGAGAGGTGAGGTATTGAAGTGCAAGTCCAAGTTTCATGCCAATAAGTCTACAACTTGCGTTGAATGTTTGTCTAGGCAAAATTGTAAGTGTAACTCGACTTGAGAAATGATTATAGGCTCTCCTTGATCCAATTTGAAACTTGAAAGCTTCATTAGCTTACTAATGTTATAACCCTATTCAATCCCTTTGAATCGAAGCCCTTTTTATTTCAATAGCCACATTACAATCCTTTATCTGTTCTATAATGACCCTTTCTTGGCACCCGATCTTTCTTGGAACTCTTGATAGACAATTGGCAAAAACATAAGTTTGGGGGAGAGAGAGGAAGAAATAGTGACAGTGTGTCTCTCTAGTTTCCCTAAGGAAGAAGAAAATGACTCAAAGAGAAGAAAGTATGAGTCAAAATAAAAAAAATTATTGCTTAAGGAAAGATGAAACCATCATACGCCGATAAGTCCTACCTTGATCCAAAAGCCTTCATTACATTCCCTCAAAAGCCCTATATGATTTAGAGTTGAGTGAGCTTACATTAGTGGTGATTTACATAAAGGGCAAGCTTATGGCACTTAGAGCCAGACTTGTGTCATTCTTTTGAGAGAGATGAGTGTACCTCTTCACAATCCGTCTTTTAAGTGTTTCATTCTAAAGTAAGATTGCTTATGGAGAGTATAGGAGGAGGAGTTTGGGTTCCACAATGACCTGTATAATAGAGCGAGCTTCTTTAATGAATTAAGTCAACTCTTGATGCTCTAGTGTCACATTAGAACTATGGTACTCAAAAGGTCAAAACATGGTGTTGTTGATAATTTATTTGTGTTGAGGGTAATTGTTAGTCTCAATTGATGCATGATTGATTCGTCTTAGGCCCGCTGAAATATCCTTTAGTTTTAGTGGAGGTGAGAATCACCGTATTTTCTTGAGGACAAGCAACAGCTTAAGTTTAGGGGAGTTGATAAGTAGGGAATTTAACCTATTATATGCTCTCTTTTACTTGTGTTTTAGGCCAAAAATGTTTGAAGTTATTCCCAGAAACTAATGAAATGTGCTTAGGGGTGTGCATTCGAATCGGTTTATCGATAAATCGAATCAATTATTTGTTATCGGTTTATCCATTTAGATTTATCGATTTAACGATTTCGATTTTGATTTCAAAATTTTCCTTATCGATTTATCGATTTTGATTTCAATTTTATCCTCTTCGGTTATCGGTTATCGGTTTATCGATAAATTAAATTTACTTTTTTTATCCTTATTCTATAATACCCTTTCCTTTACCCTAAGTCCCTAACCCTATTATTTTCCCTACCACATTTAAGGAATGATCATATTTAAAGCTCAAGGGAATAAAGTTCAAATTAATGGAAAACAGAATTAGCCGTGATGATGTATTTTAATTTTTTGTTTTTTTATATCGTTGGAGTGTTGATGGCATACATTTGATCCCTTACTTTAGTTTCGTTGCATGTGCTTGTTGACATAATTTTTATGTTATAAACGGTGCTCTTCTTATTTTAGCTTCTTTTGTCCATATCAGTTAGGTGTGTTTGTAGCGATATACTTTCCGTGGAATCCCATAAATTTTCTTATTGGTGTAATCGATAACCGAATCGATAAGCCCCAAAAATCAATAAATCGAAATCGAAAAAATCAAAACCTTATTGAAACAATAACGATACGCATATGTATAAATCGATAATCGATAAGTAATTATCGATAAGGGTCAAAATCGAATCGATAATTCGAATGCACACCCCTAAATGTGCTTGCCTGCAGGAATTGTTTTAAATGAGCAAAAGGAATCAAAACCAAGTCACAAAGCATCAAAAGTTGAACAAAACAAAGACTGGACAAAGAATCCTGAAACGCGGAGCACGCGGAGCCACAAAAGCCAGGGTGCGGACGCGATCATAATAATGCAGAGCACGATGACTCAGATTCAAAGAGCTGGCAACTTGAACAAAATAAAATAATGCGGACCGCACCCGAATTGTGCGGTCACGATTGAAATTGTATGGTACGCAAGATGAAGAATCAGAGAGTTGATTTGAAGCCAAATTCAAGCAACTGCGGATCGTGCCACTTTTATGTGACCGCATAATCTGGAGTGCGACCACACTTGGAATTATACGGTCCGTGAAAGTCTAGTTCAACCCAGATCCAAAAGAGAAAAATGCGGACCGCATCAGAATTAGGCGGTCCCGAAAGCAAGAGTGCGTCCACACTTAGAATTACATGGCCGCACAAACTCAAAATTGGGTCGTGCTGTCCACACCATTTCAATAATCAATTTGGGTAAATGGGGGTGGTGGTGGTCTCTCTTTTTTTTTTGTGAGCATCACGTGCGGTCATCATTCTTCCTCTTCCTCGCTTGTTTAACCAAGAAGACACGAATG